>JAHZTW010000004.1:7690588-7788333 GCA_020283515.1 Alliaria petiolata
ATTAATGCTTGTCTGAATTGTTTGAACTCGCAAAGAGATTTGGTTTTCTGGAATTTAGGCATAGATAACTTCTGCAACGAGAGTTGATTAGTTTTAAATTAGCGTTTCGAGTTCTAGACGGTTCTTAATTATTTCCTGACAAAATAATATCTGCATTCTCTGATTCATCCTGATAATCATCCTTGTCTAGCGTTTTCGTCTCCTGAACTTTAATCCGAATTAATCTCATTTACCTATTTCGCCTAGCTTAGTTTACTTTCATATTTATTTGACTTAGCATAATCTGAATTTAGAAACCTTAGCGTAGCATCTACTTCCCATGGGATTTCGATACCCCTTATACTACGATTGCTTTTGCTGTGCACTTGCAGTAGTTTTATGAGGGTAAAACCTGAGCCCTATCAAGTTTTTGGCGCCGTTGCCGGGGAAGTAATAGTTGCCTACGGAATCTAGTATTAGGATTTTGACTAGGTTTTGTTTTTATTTTTTGTTACTAATTTAGTTTCTTATCTTTGGTTTCAGGTGCATGCCCAGTACCAGAAGCAACAAGGAAGAGGAACTAGTCGCACTGAACCAAGAGCTTGGCCGTTTGGAACGTACGAACCGCAAATCTGCCCGAGCGTCGATCGACACAACTAGCACCGATCGACACCCAACCTCAGCATCGATCGACACTACGAGCATCGATCGACACCTTGAATAGACTACAATGGCAGAGGCTATGGTTGTGGTACGCGACGCAGAGGGCAACCTATTCGACCTAGAAGGCAATAGAAAGAATGCCCTAGGACAGAGACTTGATGAGGCTGGCACCATCATCATTGAACCAGCGATACAAATCGCCCCTGCAGAAGCTGGACGTGGAAGAACATTAGGCGAGTACAACCGCCCAAACCAGTTCTATGCTAATAGAGCTGCGATCCGTCCTCCTGCATTCCAAAGGAATGACTTTGAGCTGAAGCCTGCTTACTTCACATTAGTGGCTCAGCATCCCTTCCATGGTCTTCCTAATGAGCATCCTATGGACCATATTGAGAGATTCGAAGATTTAGCTTCAAGCATCAAGGCCAATGGAGTGACCTACGACTATCTTTTCTGCAAGCTCTTCCCTTAATCGCTTGCTAAAGATGCATCCTAATGGCTGAAGCAGTTGGATCCAGGCTCACTAACCACTTGAGAAGAGACAAAGAATGCATTCTTATGCAATTTCTTTGATGACGCGAGATCAGAAGAGCTGAGGACGAAGATCACTACATTCTCCCAAGGACCCACTGAAGCATTCAAAGCTTCTTGGGTGAGATTCAAGGCGTACGAGAGGGACTGCCCACACCACGGTTTTAGCGAACCGCAGCTCCTTGGTATCTTCTACTGAGGGATTGATTGGAGGTATCAGATGGTCTTAGACGCAGCAAGCAATGGCAACTTCAACACCAGATACCCAGGATACGCAATGGTGCTTATAGAGAATTTGGCCTCTTGCAACAACACCAAGAACGCAGACTTCGAAAGAAGACAACACGCCGGAGTAACTGGAGGAAGCCAAATTGCTGAGGTAAATAGGAAGCTAGATCTCTTGGTGGGGAAGAAGCAAGTCCACTTTGCTAATGAAGTGGAGACATACGAACTAGATGAAGGATTCGAAGAAGAGGATGTCAACTACATCAATGGAGGTGGCTTTCAAAGCTAAAGGTTTGGGAATCAGTAAGGGAACAGAAGTTTCAATGGAAATTATCAGAAGAACTCCTTCACAGGAAATTAGAACTCTTCTGGTTATACTCAAAAGCCCCCATTCCAGAACAGCAACAACAATTACACAAGGAGCTATGGAAATTCTTCTTACCAGAAACCACCTGCGCAAGACAACAAAATGGAAGCTATGTTTGAGAAAATCTTGCAAGGACAGCAGAAGATGACAGTGGACTTCAATGGGAAGATTGATTCACTGTATCAAGACCTGAATGGAAAGATTGAGAGCATACACTCTCACATGAAGAAGCTGGATGTTCAAGTTGCTCAAACCGCATGAAGATGTAGAAGACGCTGCGGAGCCAGTGTCGATCGACACTACTGTGTGTCAATCGACACCCAAGGAGATCCACGACAAATCAGACGAGCTCGACGCGAAGGATTCAACTTCAGAGGCAAGTGTCGATCGACACCAGGAGGGTGTCGATCGACACCCAACGCGGACTACACCGGATCAGCTCACAACAACGAAGGTTGCAGCAGAAAGGGTTTGACAAACCAAAGATCCCTTTCCCCTTGATACCAAAGAAGTCAAAGAAGGAGCTACTGGACGCTAGATGCAAGGCTATCATGGATAGACTAGTGGTTGAAATTCTTTTGATGGATGCCATTAGAACTACTCCGATTATAAAGAGATACATGAAGTGGATGATGACCAAGAACATGGATATGGAGGAAGGAGTAATGATGATATCAGAGAAAGTTAGTGCTGTCATTCAGAACATGCTACCATTGAAACTCTCCGATCCAGGAAGCTTTGTTCTTGATTGCTCCATCTTTTCATACAAGTTTGGGAGATCTCTATGCGACTTGGGTTCAAGTGTAAACTTGATGCCTTTTTCAGTTTCTCTTAGGTTGGATATGACAGACTTCAAGGTAACCAGAATCTCCTTAGTCCTTGCTGATCGTTCTGTCATGATCCCTGAAGGTGTCTTGGAAGATGTTCCTATCAAAGTGGGAGATTATTTGATTCCCACAGACTTTGTGGTATTAGCTTATGATGAGGAACCCAAAGACCCTCTCATACTTGGTAGACCATTCTTGGCTACAGCTGGAGCCATCATCGACGTAAGAAAGGGGAGGATTGCGCTGAACATTGGTGATTTGGTGATGAATTTCGACATGGAGAAGCTGATGAAGAGACCCACGATTGATGGACAGACCTTCTATGTCGATTCCCTCACTAACCTTGCTGAAGAGATTTTCCAAGAGGACCATCCTACAGACCCTTTGGAGCGAGCATTGACTACTTCTACAAAGGACATTGAGCACTTGGACGAAGCAGCTGCAGGTTACACAAAAATGCTAGATGCTAGTAAGCAAGTGCTGCAGCTAGTCGCCCAAGAGGACATGTGTCGATCGACACCTACTAGTGTCGATCGACACCCTGCAAAATCAGCCAAAGACGTAACGTTAGGCGACTGGAGCGAAGCCAAAGCACCTAAAGTTGAGCTTAAACAGCTCCCTGCCGGGCTAAGGTACGCATTTCTTGGTCCTAATTCAACTTATCCTGTCATTGTAAATGCTTCCTTAAACAACGCAGAACTCACTTTATTGCTAAGCAAGCTGCGCAAGTATAGCAAAGCTCTTGGCTATTCTCTTGATGACATTTCAGGTATCTCACCAGACTTGTGCATGCATAGGATTCACCTTGAAGATGAGACTAAGTCATCAATTGAACATCAAATGAGGCTGAATCCGAACCTGAAGGAAGTTGTCAAGAAGGAGATCATGAAGCTATTGGAAGCTGGGATCATCTATCCTATTTCGGACAGTGCTTGGGTCAGCCCAGTTCACGTGGTTCCTAAGAAAGGGAGAGTCACAGTGGTGAAGAATGAGAAGAACGAGCTGATACCTACAAGGACTGTGACTGGACACAAGATGTGAATTGAATACAGGAAGCAGAATGACGCGACCAGAAAAAATCACTTTCCTTTGCCTTTCATTGATCAGATGCTGGAGAGATTGGAGAATAATCATTACTACTGCTTACTTGATGGCTAATCAGGGTTCTTCCAGATTCCTATCCATCCGGATGATCAGGAGAAGACCACTTTTACATGTCCCTATGACACATTTGCATATCGCAGAATGCCATTTAGACTTTGTAATGCTCATGCAACCTTCCAGAGATGCATGATGTCCATCTTCACAGATATGATAGAAAAGTTCATGGAGGTCTTTATGGATGACTTTTCTGTTTATGGGTCATCTTTTAAAGACTGTTTGGAGAACATGTGTGATGTACTACGGAGATGTGAAAAGAAACACTTAGTCCTGAACTGGGAAAAGTGTCATTTCATGGTCACAGATGGGATTGTACTTGGACACAAGGTTTCAGCTGAAGGAATCGCAGTGGATGGCGCCAAGATTGAAGTGATGACGACTTTGCAAGCACCTGATTCTGTGAAATCAGTGAGGAGTTTTCTAGGTCATGCTGGGTTTTATAGAAGATTCATCAAGGATTTCAGCAAGATCGCGAGACCACTCACTGCTCTTCTCTGCAAAGACGTGAAGTTCGAGTTCACAGAAGAGTGTCTTTCAGCCTTTGAACAGATCACTCAAGCTTTGGTGAGTGCTCCAATTGTTCAACCTCCAGACTGGGATTTACATTTCGAGGTGATGTGTGATGCCAGCGACTTCGCAGTAGGCGCGGTTCTAGGACAGAAGGAGGACAAGAAGCTCCATGCAATTTACTATGCCAGCAGAACGTTGGATGATGCTCAGAAGAACTATGCAACTACGGAGAAAGAATTGCTAGCTGTAGTCTTTGCCTTTGAGAAATTTTGACAGTATCATGTTGGCTCAAAGGTGATAGTTCACACTGATCATTCTGCATTGAAGTATTTGATGCAGAAGAAGGATGCCAAACCAAGGTTGTTAAGGTGGATTGTACTTCTTCAAGAGTTTGACATATAAGTTAAGGACAAGAAAGGAGTTGAGAATGGAGTAGCTGATCATCTCTCAAGGATCAGGATCGAAGATGACGTACCAATTGATGTTTTTCTGCCTGAGGAGAATGTTTATCTTGTTGAGAGCCATTTCCAAGCTGTGTGTTCGGAGCAGACAAGCCTAGTGTCGATCGACACCAGGCGGCTGTCGATCGAGACCGTGTCCGAAATTTTGAAGATTGGCAATTACCCAGTGTCGATCGACACCCGACGCGAGCTTCACTGCACAGGATCTTAGATGACGTATTTCGACAGCCAATCTTTGCCATTAATGATGCCAATCGACCATGGTATGCTGACATAGTGAACTCCCTTGCTGCTAACATTGAGCCTAAACATCTCAAGAACTATGAGAAGAAGAAGTTCACAAGGGAACTAAGGAGATACTATTAGGATGAACCTCACTTATACAAGCATTGTTCAGACAGAAGATGCATTGCAGAGAGTGAGGTCTGTGATGTCCTATTCCATTGTCATGGTTCTGAGTATGCTGGACACTTTGCAACCTTCAAGAAAGTATCCAAGGTTCTTCAAGCAGGCTTTTGGTGGCCTACTATGTTCAAGGATGTGCAGCTGTTCATCACGCAATGTGATGTTTGTCAAAGGAGAGGAAATATCAGCAAGCGACATGAGATGCCACAGAACTTCATCCTTGAAGTTGAAGTCTTTGATTGTTGGGGTATTGACTTCATGGGCCCTTTTCCTCCATCCTTTTGAATGCAATACATCTTGGTGGCTGTAGACTATGTATCTAAGTGGGTAGAAGCAGTTGCTTCTAAGACCAATGATGCTGCTGTGGTTCTTAAGCTGTTCCAGACCATCATTTTCCCTAGATTCGGAGTGCCTCGGATTGTTATAAGTGATGGTGGTTCTCACTTCGTCAACAAGGTATTCAACAAGCTGCTAAAGAAGCATGGTGTTCAACATCGTGTGGCTACTCCGTATCATCCCCAAACGAGTGGACAAGTCGAAGTCTCCAACAGACATATCAAGCAAATTCTGGAAAAGACAGTGGGCAAGTCGAGAAAAGATTGGGCCGCAAAACTGGATGATGCACTTTGGGCTTATAGAACTGCCTATAAGACGCCACTTGGTACTACACCTTTCCAGCTGCTCTATGGCAAAGCTTGCCATCTTCCAGTGGAATTGGAATACAAGGCGCATTGGGCTATCAAGAAGATGAACTTTGACTTGAAGCCAGGTGCAGAAAGGCGCCTAGTGCAACTCAATGAGCTCGACGAACTGCGCCATCACGACTATGAGAACTCGAAACTCTACAAGGAAAGGACAAAGGCATATCATAACAAAAAGATTGTCTCTAGACATTTCGAGCCAAATGACCAAGGTACTTCTATACAACTCGCATTTACAATTGTTTCCTGGTAAATTGCGTTCACGTTGATCAGGTCCTTTCAACATCAAAGAGGTCAGATCATATAGAGCAATTGTCTTGACAAACTCAAAAGGAGAGGAATTCATTGTGAATGGGCAGAGGGTAAACCACTACTGGGCTCAAGCCGAGATTCCAGACAGACACATTCTGTCTCTGGATGATGCACCCACCGCCTAAACGCGTGAACAGTCAAGCTATTGACGTTAAACGAGCGCTTAGTGGGAGGCAACCCACTGATAGGTACTTAGTTTACTTTTCATTTTGATTTTGGTTTTACTAATTATTTTGGCTTTTATATATAAAAAAAAGGGAGGTTCGATCATGCTCAGTGTCGATCGACACCACACGGGGACGCATGTAAGTCTTCAAAACCCCGACTTTGTTTTCTTTTTCTTAATAACTTTCAAAACCGCGAACCTTAGAGCAAAAATCCCCCAAATCACCAAATCTCTATTTGTTAACCAAATTGAGTGATTCAAGGCTCTAATCCGCGCAGATTTTCGTCCTTTTTCATAATCCCTTATCAATTTGTTCGATCTACCAAGGTATGTTCTTCAAATCTCCCAATTTTATTTTTGACACTAAGGTGAAAAATTTCGATTTCGACCTATTTAGCTTGATTTCTTGATGGATTGATGCTTATTTAGGTTGTTTATCATGATTTAGAGTATTACCAACTGATTTTTATCCTTTAATTTGCAAAAATTGAAATTTTTGAAATTTTTGAGATTAATGATGCATGTTGCAAATTTAGGAGTTTTTCTTGGGTTTTATGGTTAGAACTTGGTCGATTCACTATATTGGGATTGTTAGGATTGCTAATTGATGTTGAATTGAGGTTGAAATCATGATTTCTGGTTCGTGTTCGAATTTCACGCATGGTGTCGATCGACACCCTTTGTGTCGATCGACACCCGACCACCAGCGACACTATAATTTTCATTTGACAGGATTTGGTTTGATTTTGTGTTTTCTTTTTGCTTGCAGATGCCACCACGAACCAAGAGACCACGAGAAGCTGAAGCATCCGTCTCAGGAACTGTTAATGATGCAGCAATCCCCTCCCTTCCTCCTTGGCCAAAACGTGAAGGTGCAAGGATTCGCATTGAGCGAAATTGGGAGGACTCACCGGCTAAAGAGGTCGCAAATGACCTATGCACTCATCGAGGCATCGACGAAGCTTGGGACGACTATGACACGCTATTCTACAATGCGTGGCTGAAGGTCGAGATCTCACCGACTCGGTTTGCATGTGAGAAGACGATGCGAGAGTTGGGCATCAAAGACGACATCCTACAGCTGATGAGCAGAGTTGGGATGGGCACTATAGCGACGCGGCAGTATGACCTTTATCCAGACCTTATCTGCCAATTCATTGCTACAGTGCGGGTCTACTACAGGAATGAGGTTATCCGCAATGCGTTGGAAGGGACACTGACCTTTCTAATCTGCGGGATCCGCTACCGCATTTCACTTCCAGACCTTTGCGGGATCTATGGGTTCGCAGATGAGCATGCTACATGAGTCTCTCTTCAGACGCAGCTTCCGGACAACCAGGATTTCTGGTCACACTTCAGAAATGGGAGGTATGACTCTAAGACTTCCACACAGACCGACATTCGCCATCCTACCCTTCGCTACTTGGTCCGCATATTCGCCACTACACTTCTGTGTAAGCATGAGCCAGGGAAGATGCGAGTGTCTGAGTTGGTATTGCTGTATCGCGCCCTTTGGTCTGAGATTTATGAGGCATCTGACGCGCTAGAGAGCGCAAACCTTGGCGCGGTATTTGCTCATCATTTGGTTTCCTTGAAGACGAAGCATTTCAGTGGTACGAAGACCAAGCCTGAGACTGTAGGCAGTCTTCTGACTCCTATCTTCCAGCACTGCGGGATTGACACTTCAAGCTGCACCATTGATACATCGCGTGCTTGGATTGATATGGATTACTTGCGGAGGGCTCACTGGGTGAAGGCAGAGAGGTTATGGGTCTTCAGCGACGAGCAGAGAGTGCAGCGCATGGTCCAGTTACCTGACATGGACCTTACTCACATCACTGGCGATCCAGGCCGCCTCGCATTTCAGCCTAGTCCGAAGAGGCTGAGGACTGCTCCCGTTCCCAGACGAAGAGGTACCTCCTCCAGACCAGCTGAGCATCCCACACGCCCTTCTTGTTCGAGGCGCAGCAGGGCTCCGTTGCCTGTTGGTCCTCACCACCTTCCAGATGCTCCCGAGATTCCTATGGAGCCAGATGTTTTCCAGAGATATGTGGTGCAGAGCTTTCAGGCCATTTGGAACGCCATTGGTACTGTTTCCAGCTGCAGCTGCGTTCGCCCTCCCACACCACCACGCTCTTCTCCACCACATTCTGATGACGACGAGTGATTCTCCATTCCTTTTAGTATTTTGAGTCAGTTTTTCTTTTTCTCTTGAGTCTGCATTTTGCTTCCATTTGCTTCAGTACTTTGTTTCTAACTTGTTGAACTCATTGAGTTTATTGGATTATTTTGTGCTTTTAATGGTTTGTTTGAGTTTTCTAACAGCTAGGATGACTCTAACAACAATCTGACTTAGCAATATTCATGTTCGAGTGGCTGAACTTTCTGACTTCGGACAGAGTGTCGATCGACACCATCTGTGTCGATCGACACCATGATCATACACAGCAACGATCGACACCATCTGTGTCGATCAACGCTGCACGCTCAGTCAGGTAATCCGATTTTTTCTCTTTGTTTTATAACAGTTTAGCACTAATTTTTTCTATCCAAACTCATTCTTAATAACACTGGGGACAGTGTTGTTCAAGTCTGGGGGAGGTAGTTGCTAACATGGTGTTTTGTTTTGAGAGTGTTTTGAGTCAAAAATTTGTTTTATTGAGTCAAAACCAGTTGGAACTTTCAGTTTTTCTAGGAACTTAACCGCAGATTGTGGACACTTGAGGGACCATTGCTTTAGTAGTTGATTACAGGTCTTACTAAGTAGAAAGCTGCAAGTGGATCAATCTAACAGAGAGAGTCCAGGTCCCCTTATAAGAACTAGGTATGCGCAGAACTTGATTCCTCTTTCAGTCTGAACAAATAGAAAAATTGAAGTCTCTCCTTGATCTTCCCTTGAGAAAGAAAAAGAGTCTAAGTCTGGAATAGTGCAATGAACCTCATGAGCTTGTCTCCTCACAGGGAACAATATTAGTGAGTGCTCTTGAACCTGTCTCCTCACAAGGAACACAAGTAGAGAGTAGCACTATTTCCCGAGACTTCAAAAAAGTAAGAAGAGTCAATAAAAAGATCTTAGAACACCCTGAAAATGGGCAGCAGTTGACTAAGGGAAGAAAAAATAGGAGAGCTGTACAAAGAGAATCTTGTTCAGGCACTAAGGAAGGGAAAAGAATCTGGAAAGTTCTGTGGCATTACCACTGTTAGAGTTCAAAAAATTTCCAAGGAAAGGATCTGGATTCAAACTGGGAGATTGTAAAGCTTGTGGTAAGTACACTGAACTTTCCTAAGGTTGGTTTTACTGCATGTGGATTCAAGAGTGTTAACAAGTTGTGGCGTTCTAAAGGATAGCTGGAAGTTTCTGTTTTCAAACCTCTACTTCATTCTAAGTTTCTGTTTTGCTTGAGGGCAAGCAAAAGCTAAGTCTTGGGATGTTGATATATCATGGTTTTTACCCACTTTTGGACCATGATATAAATGTTTTTATAGAGTCTTTTGTTAGTTTTCGAGTCCTATTTGAGTCTTTACAGGATGGAGAGCACTTGGAGCTAAATGGGAGAATCTGAAACTTTTTGGAGCATTTTGGAGAAGCAGCCGAAGTGATGAAGTCAAAAGAGTAGATTTACGCACATACCTTTTCATAATTGATTGTTTTTGAGACTTAGAGAGAGATTGATCATGAGCTTTGGGGAAACAATTCTATCTCATCTGAGCCAGATTTCGAAACCCTGTATCATTCTCTATTCTTTTTATGCAATTTATTTCAGCCATGATTTGTGTTTTCATCTCTATGTCTGAGTAGTTTGCTAGTTAGGTTAGGGTGATTTAGGGTTGATGATGAGTTTGTAGAATTATTATCTTGTTAGGAAAATCACTTGGATCTTCATCTTGATTTGTGCTTAACTTGATTTCTGAAATTGATCACTTAGAAATCAAACCCTAGGTTGTTTAATAGATGCGAGAGCATTATTGATAATCTGACCTAATCATAGATGAGCAAAATATCTATTCGCAAAGAGATTTGGTTTAGGTATTTTGTGAACAAAATCGAACCTGAACATTAATGCTTGTCTGAATTGTTTGAACTCGCAAAGAGATTTGGTTTTCTGGAATTTAGGCATAGATAACTTCTGCAACGAGAGTTGATTAGTTTTAAATTAGCGTTTCGAGTTCTAGACGGTTCTTAATTATTTCCTGACAAAATAATATCTGCATTCTCTGATTCATCCTGATAATCATCCTTGCCTAGCGTTTTCGTCTCCTGAACTTTAATCCGAATTAATCTCATTTACCTATTTCGCCTAGCTTAGTTTACTTTCATATCTATTTGACTTAGCATAATCTGAATTTAGAAACCTTAGCGTAGCATCTACTTCCCTTGGGATTTCGATACCCATTATACTACGATTGCTTTTGCTGTGCACTTGCAGTAGTTTTATTAGGGTAAAACCTGAGCCCTATCAATCTACTGACACGCAATTGGAGATGTTGGCACAATATCCATTGGGGCCTCTGAATTTCGATAACCTTCTGCAGAATATGCGTTTTTCTTCTTTTCAAAGCCAATACGCAGTTGGGGGTAAGTAGGTTCTCTTCCCACATATCTCTGTATGTAAGTTGCTTCTAATCCCAATGTCTTCTAAGTCTTTTCTTGCTTTCAAGCCATCCTTCGATTTCCCACTATGCATCAGAATTGATATTAGTGCATCGGACACATTCTTTTCAACGTGCATAACATCGATGTTATGCCTCACAGGCATATCCTGCAACATCAACCAAAAATTGTTTTCAGAAACAGATTCCTGCAGTTAATTTTAAACTAAAACACATACTCAAATTTTAGAGTAATAACTACTAACCTTCCAGTACGGTAAGTAAAAAAAATTGATCTTTTCTTCCACCGCCATTGATCATCTTCTTCTTCATACTCGTCAGCTGAACTGACATCATCTTCATCTCCTTCAACCCTTTTTCTCTTCCAATTATTGCCTAAAGGTTTACCAAATACATTCATAAAGTCCTTAAGACTCTCAAATATTTCTGCTCCACTCTGAATTCTTTTTGCAGTACCAACCTCAACCGTGTTGTCAAACCACCCCTTCCTACGTCTGTAAGGATGACCAGGTCTCAAACGCTTCCTATTGCCCATATATATATGCTTCCGACTAAACTTTAACCACCTATGAGGCGTATCCTTCCCACATACATTACAAGCTTGCTTACCCTTTACTTTACATCAAGCTAATGTACCTAAAGCCAGATAGTCAGTGATAGTCCACATCAACATAGATCTTAGAGTGAAACTCTCCTTCTTAAACGAGTCAAAAACTTCAAAACCTTCATTCCAAAAGTCCTTTAGGTCATCTATCAACGGCTGTAGGTAGACATCAATGTTGTTGCTTGGTGCGGTTGGTCCAGGTATCAACATTGTCAACATTATGTTCTCCGCTTTCATACACTCGGTTGGAGCCATATTGTAGTTGACTAAGAGCAACGACCATGTGATGTACTTGGTGTTTTGGATTGAGAATGGATTCATCCCATCAGTAGACAGACCTAGTCTTAGGTTTCTCGCATCAGCAGCAAACTCTGGCCATCTATCGTTTACCTGAACCCAAGACAAAGAGTCCACTGGATGCCGCATTGTAACATCTTCAGTAGCATTAGTGTAGTGCAAACACAAAGCCTCAGCCAACCGTTTTGATCTGAACATCCTCCTAAGGCTATCTTTTATAGGAAATTATCTTAGCACCTTCGCTGGAATCCCATTCTTCTCCTCCCCGGTGTGCTTATCCTTTTCCCATCTTGATTCACTGCATCTTGGGCAGCTCACCAACTTCTCATATTGATTTCAATAAAGGATGCAATCATTTCTGCAGGCATGAATGACATCATAACCAAAACCAAAAAGCTTCAAAAATCTATTCATCTCATTTGTAGACTTCGGCAGAACATTGTCTCCAGGTAGCATGTCATGAACTAGTGTTAGAAGCTGATCAAAAAAGTTCTCTGACATACCACTTTTGACCTTTATCCGGTAAAGACCCATGATTGCAGAAACCTTTGTATACTTTAGACAAGTCGGGTACAATGGAGTTTCTGCATCATCTAACTTCTTCCTGAACTCAGCTTCCTCTTGACTATCAATATCCTCAACCACTTCTACATTCTGATTCTGAGATGATTGCTTGCCTTCACTCGCCATAAAAGCTGTCCTAATCAATTCATAAGCCTCATATTCAGAGGCTGGAACATCCGCTGTGCTATCATTCCTTATATCTCCGTGTTTACTCCAACATTTATTCCTCTTGTACTTCAGCTTCATCCCTCTAATTACAAGATGCTCCAATACAATTTCATTTGACTGATGAACCACATTGCGGCAATCAACGCAAGGACAAAACATATATGATACATTACCCAAACTTCTTGCTGAATCAAACACAAACTTAGTTGCTCCTTGCTCATACTCAACACTATTCCTATAATTAAGTAACAGAAAGTGTAAATAATAAAGCTCAGAATCCCCAATTATGAAATGAAATCAATGAAAAAGTGTAATAACATTCAAGTTAATACCTTGGTAACCAGACCCAAGCTTTATCCATGTTACAATAGCTCCGACCAAATGTGCATACAAGTAGTTATCGAGAACACAATAGTTAAGCCACAGCAACACAAGAGAACGAGTTCTGATAGAAGAATCAAGTCTGTGTGAGATACCTGCTAGATTGTATTCTCGTTTGCTTTAATTGATCTACAAAAGAAAAGCAAAAGTATAAATCCACTAAACTCAAAGAAACATTTAGCGTAAAGCCATATTGAAAGAAAAACCCATAAAAGACACAATACCTTTAACGGAAGCACTTAATCTGAAGCTATATCTTCCTGCTAAAGAGTAAACACAATCGAAACAAAGCAATTCAACATCCAAGAACCATAACTTACTACAAATAAAAAAGTAAATATGATTTGGTTTATCTGAAACCAGAAACAAGGAAAAATTGATATTACCTGTGCTTAGTGTGATTCAGAACGGATTTCGTCACAAACGAGGTGAAGGGGAACGAGAAATCCAGAGACTGTCGGGGACGAGAAGTCGAGTGAAAGGGGAACGAGAAATCGAGAGAATTCGGAGTGAACGAGACTGATGTTTTTTTTGGGTTCGAAAGAGTGAGATTTTTGGAGAAATCAAGATAAATCGTGATTTTTGGAGAGAAATCGGAGAAGAGAACAGTCGAAAATGAAGAATACAAAGAAGAACACGAAAATTTAGGTCTAGGTTTAGCTAATGTGAAAAAAGATTTGTGTGGGAGAGCGACAGATTTGGCGGAAAATGTTAAAATATTTCTAAGTGTCGCGGCAAAATTTTAGGTATTCTAATTGGGGATTTTTGTTCGAGGCAAAAATTTTCAAAGTGTCGCGGGTTTTCAAATTTTTTATTTCAGTATAAAACTATCATAACGTTTACAATCACTTTTCTGCTATAATAGATATCCGTTACCGGAATTAACGAGATGCAAAAAAAATTTATCTTAAATAAATATATACGATAGCGTGTCCAGATATACAAACGCTATCTAAAACCCTGTGGTTCTACAAAGATAGCAATACGGCAATAAACGCTATATTATAGTGCTATAAAACCCCAATTTTCTTGTAGTGTGCACCATATAACAACTTTCTTTTTTTTGGTCGAAGAAAGGAGACAATGTCTCCCCTTATTTATTCAAAAGCAAAACCATTACAAATTAACGTAATGTCTCGGACAAGCCGATTCATTCTCGTCATCCAACCTAATAGAAGAAACACTAGCTCGAACAGAATCAAAAACATGAAGACCCAAAGGTAAAGAAAAAATATAATTAGCCAATCCATCTGTAAGACGATTAGCTTCTCGATAAACATTCTTAATACGGACTATCCAGTCCCTTGATATGAAGCCATATCACAAGCGTACAAGGAAAGACATGGGATGAGCATCGCTTATCCTTGCCGTGAGGAAACCAACCACGATCTTGGAATCTATTTCAATCTCCAGCCGAGTATAACGACCCTCCCATGCCATGTAGAGCTCATAGTATACTCCCCATAACTCCGCCAAAGCCGAGAAAATACCAATGTTCAGAGCAAAACCGCCACACCAAAGACCATCTGCATCGCGCATGACCCCTCCTGCTATCGCATCACCCGGATTGCCATGCGACGCTCCATCAGTATTAAGCTTAACCCACCCATTTGTCGGGAAAGTCCATGATATTAGTCTCTCTACACTCGGAACCCTATTCGAATGTTCTCCCACCTTAGAGTGTGCGATCAGCACCTCCCTTGCTGAATCACGTACAAAGCACACTCTATCTCTGCATTTTTCTGTAGCCCCAAAGACGTTGCTACACCTCCATTTCAAATTCCACCAAACTGCCATTACAAATTGGGTTGCCCAATCACTCCTTTGACCTGTTGTGCTCGTTGCTAAGTTACCGTACATCCATTCAAACAAGGATTGTGAGTAGAAAATCTGCTGCTTAACCGAGGGAACCAGTCTCGTCCAGATTCCATATGCGTCCAGGCAATCTCTTAGCACGTGAAGAATAGTCTCATCTCCTCCCTTGCAAATTTGGCAGATACTCGTATCACTCAAGTGTCTTCGCTGGCGTTCTACATTGGTCATAATAACTTGGTTTTCAACTAACCATAGAAACACTTTCACCCTCTTCGGTGCTACCACCCGCCATATACGAGTAAAGAACTTCTGCATATGTAGTCGTGGAACTCGATTAATTGTATGTTCGCGGATAAATATAGAGCTAGTTGTTGAATTTTCCAACCCGATCCATTTCTCCAAAAATCCCGAACTTCAGCTTCTATGATATTTGCCGGTATCTCACGAACGTCCGTCACCAATCACCCAACTCATTCCCGGGAGGACCACTTCCCTTATTCCCGTCATCACGCTTCTCCACGTAGAAGACCAATTACTTTTGATGATGGTCCATGACATGTTTTGTACATTTTGCACCCGATATTTGCTTCGAAACACTTGTGCCCACATGCCACTGTGATCATGTAGCAATCTCCATCCCATCTTTGCTAGTAGTGCTATATTCATGTCTTTCGCCATACGAACCCCTAGCCCCCCTTCTGATTTTGGTAAACAAACCCTTTTCCAAGCTATAAGGTGCTGCTTTTTCTTTTCCTCGGTACTACCCCAAATAAAGGATCTCGATATCCTATCCAATTTATTCAGTGTTGACTTAGGTAAGGCAATAGTACTCATAGAATGCACCGGAATCGAGGAAAGAACCGATTTGGTCAGCGTAATCCGTCATGTAAGACTAAAAAAACGACATTTCCACCCAGCAAGCCGAGATGAAATCTTTTCTAACACTTCTCCAAACGTCTCCTTATTAATCCTCTTCTGAAGTAACGACATGCCCAGGTACTTCCCCAATTCTCTGGTAGATTGAATGCCACTCGCATCACTTATGAGCTTCGCCAAGTCACGACTAACGTTCTCGGAGAAGAAGATTTTTGACTTCTCCAAACTGACTTTCTGTCCTGAAGCTGCGCAAAATCTCTCTAACACCTTTCTTATCACTCTGATTTGAGCTACTGGTGCTTCAGCAAAGAGTATTAAGTCGTCCGCAAAACAAATATGTGACAGCTGAGGACCCCCACGGGATAAGCTAATTGGCTTCCACTCTTTTGAGACAGTAGAGAGATCAATAAGGTGGCATAGTCTCTCGATGCACAGGACAAAAAGATAGGGGGACAACGGATCACCTTGCTGTAATCCCCGTTTAGGTTGAAAAGCCTCTGTCTTCTCTCCATTCCATAACAGACTCATTGATGGATCCGTGACGCACTTCATAATCAACCTCAGCCAGGTTTCTGGGAACTTAGCGGCACGGAGGGTGTCCTCAAGAAAATCCCACCGGATACGATCATTGATATATCATGGTTTTTACCCGTTTTTGGACCATGATATAAGTGTTTTTATAGAGTCTTTTGGTACTTTTAGAGTTCTATTAGAGTCTTTGTAGGTTCAGCTACGTTTTGAGCATAATTGGAGATTTTGAAGCATTTTGGAGCATTGTGGAAGAAGCTGCTGAAAAGATGAAGTCGGATTGCTGTCGGATGAACAGTGTCGATCGACACCAAATATTTTCAGAATCTCATACTTTAAGAATCATAGAAGTTTACGGTTTTTGGAGAGAAAAATCAGACTCCTTTAGAGCAGATTTGGAACTCCTTTATTTCTTCTATTGATTTCTTTTATGCTTTCTATTCAAATTATGATTTGTGTTTCATTGATCATGTCTGAGTAGTTTGCTTGTTAGGTTTAGAGTTTTTCAAAGGTGATTGATGAATTGTTAGGCTGAATTGAATTGTTAGAATAAAATCATTAGAGTTCTTCATCTGGATTTGTGATTAATGCTTATTCTAGCTTCGCGACCTAGAATCTGATCTTAGGTTGATTAATAGATGCAAGAGTATTATTAATTGCCTGAACTAATGTTAGATGAGCAAAATACCTATTCGCAAAGAGATTTGGTTTAGGGATTTTGTGAACAATCGAACCTGTTATTAATGCTTGTCTGAATTGATAGGATTTGCAAAGAGATTTGGAATTCTAGGGTTTAGACATAGATAATCTTCACAGCGAGAGTTGGTTGATTTTATAATTGTGTTTCGAGTTCTAGAACAGTTCTTCATAATTCCTAACATTCTGTCTAGATCTGCAATTAGGATTCACCTGAGAATTTCTCTGAACCTAGCCTTTCGTCTCCAGAATTTACTAAGTCTTTAATTGCTTTCTGCTTTTACTTTTAATCTTTATTCTTAACTTAATTCGAAATTGAAACTCTGTTGTGTGACTATCCCTTCCTTGTGGATTCGATCCCTAAGTACTGCGACTGATCTCTTAATTTGAGAGAGTAGCTCTAGGGTAAATTTGAGAGCATATCAAATTTTGGCGCCGTTGCCGGGGAAGGAGATTAGTTGCCTACAGAGTTCTATATTAGAATTTTGTCTAGGTTTTTAATTTTTGTTTTTGGTTACTAATTTTAGTTTCTTATTCTTGTTTTCAGGTGTATGCTTAATCGCATTACCAGAAGCAACAAGGACAAGGAACTAATCACACTCAACCAGGAGCTCGGTCGTCTCGAACGTAGGAACCGCAAGACCACACGAGTGTCGATCGACACCAATAGCATCGATCGACACCCTCCGCAGACAGTGATGGCTGATCTTATGGTTCTAATCCGAGACGCTGAAGGCAACTTGGTTGATGCAGAGGGGAACAGAAGGAACGCGCAAGGACAGAGACTCGATGAGAACGGAGTTGCTGTCATCGAACCAGTAGGTGTCGATCGACACAACCTTGGTGTCGATCGACACCGAGCACACGCAGACGTTGGACGCGGAAGAACTCTAGGTGAATACAACCGACCAGACCAGTTCTATGCTAATAGAGCTGCGATCCGTCCTCCTGCATTTCAGAGAAATGACTTCGAGCTGAAGCCTGCTTACTTCACGTTGGTGGCTCAGCATCCTTTCCATGGTCTTCCTAATGAGCATCCCATGGACCACGTTGAGAGATTCGAGGACTTGGCATCAAGCATTAAGGCTAATGGAGTGTCCTATGATTATCTTTTCTGGAAGCTTTTCCCTTACTCGCTTGCTGGAGATGCATCATACTGGCTGAAACAGTTAGAACCAGGATCCTTGACCACTTAGGAAGAGACAAAGAATCCATTCTTATGCAACTTCTTTGATGATGCAAGATCCGAAGATCTGAGGACAAAGATCACTTCATTCTCCCAAGGACCTACTGAAGCATTCAAGGCTTCTTGGGTGAGATTCAAGGCTTACCAAAGGGACTGTCCACACCATGGTTTCAGCGAGCCGCAGCTACTCGGAATCTTCTACCGAGGAATCGACTGGAGGTACCAGATGGCTTTGGATGCTGCGAGCAATGGCAACTTTAACACCATATATCCAGAAGATACGATGGTGCTTATAGAGAATTTGGCTTCTTGCAACAGCACAAAGAATGCAGACTTTGAGAGGAAACAACATGCTGGAGCAAATGGAGGAGGTCAAATAGCTGAGGTTAACAGGAAGCTGGACATCTTGGTGGGGAAGAAGCAAGTTCACTTTGCTAATAAAGTAGAGACCTTTGAGCCTGAAGAAGAAGAGGTTAATTACATCAATGGTGCTGGTTTTTAAGGACATAGATTCAGCAATCAGCAAGGCTATGGTTCTTCTTACCAGAAGCCATTTCAGAACATCAACTTCCAAAAGACTTATGGTTCTCCTTCTTATCAGAAGCCTCCTGCACAAGACAATAAGATGGAATCCATGCTAGAGCAAATCCTAGAAGGACAGCAGAAGATGATAGTGGATTTCAATGGGAAGATTGATTCACTGTACCAAGACTTGAATGGGAAGATCGATTGCTTGAACTCTCATATGAAGCAATTGGATGTTCAAGTTGCTCAAACTGATGGAGCCTTGAAGAGACAAGATGGGTTTCTTCCTGGAAAGACAGACGTGAATCCAAGGCATCATGTGAACGCCATCATGATCCAGAGTGAGAGAGATCTTCAAACTCTGCTGATAAATAATCTGAGCGCTGAAGAGATTGAGCTAGAGGAAGATGAAGAAGAAGATGTTGCGATTGCAGAGCAGGTGTCGATTGACACCACTGCTGAGTGTCGATCGACACCAGTAGAAGAACTCAAGAAATCGGGCTCGATCGACACAACATCCTCGACACGAATTTTCAGTGTCAATCGACACCAGCTGGGTGTCGATCGACACCACTCCCAGACAACGCCTGAAGCTTCAAATATTGAAGAGGAAAAGGTGTATAAACCTAAAATACCCTATCCCATACCTCCTAGAAAGTCTAAACAGGAGAGAGAAGAAGCCATATGCAAGGAGATGATGGATAAGCTGTTGGTTGAGCTACCCCTAGTTGATGCAATCAGACTTTCACTTGCATTAAGAAGATATGTCAAGAGAATGGTTGTCAATGGTGTGAGTCCTGAGGAAGGAGCATTGCTTACCAAAGACATGAATGCAATTCTCTTGAACATAGTTCCAAGGAAGAAGAAGAAGATGAGAGTTTCTGAACAAGTCAGTGATGTGATTCAGAGAAGGATTCCAGAGAAGTTACCCGATCCAGGGAACTTTGTGCTAGATTGCTCAATCTCAACAGGAAGGTTTCCTCATTCTCTCTAAGATCTAGGTTCAAGTATCAACTTGATACCATACTCTGTTGTTGTTAGACTTGGAATGACTAACTTCAAGCCAAGCAGAATCTCTCTTATCCTAGCTGATCGATCAAAAAAAATCCCAGAAGGTGTTCTAGAAGATGTTCCCTTGAAGATTGAAGGTTGCATGATTCCCACAGACTGTGTTGTTTTGAAATATGATGAAGAACCTACAGATCCTCTTATTTTGGGAAGATCATTTTTGGCCTCAGCTGGTGCAATCATTGATGTGAGGAAAGGGAAAATAGAACTTGATTTGGATGATGTTGTCATGAATTTTGACATGGACAAGTTAAGGGGATCTTCCACCATCGATGGTCAATCTTTTTCAGTAGAGATTTCCATGGATAAAGATACAGCCCTGGAATGTTCGGATGACACTACAGTTGAGTATGACAAGGAGCTGGAGCAAGTGAACAAACTGGTAGTTCAAGAGACATTGGATGGAAATTCTGAGAAAGCTGTGGAACTTGAAGATTGGAGTGGAAACAATCATCTCTTCAGGACTACATGCGAAGATGAAGGTCTAATCAATGCCAATTTGATGGAGTAAGGCGTTTTGTAATGGAGGCAAGGATTGCAGAGCTGAATTGCAGAAGGAGTGCAGAGATTCGAGCTGCAGAGTTGGTGTCGATCGACACCCTTCGCGTATCACACCAGAAGCTGTTTCCAATGCTGCAATTCCATCACATGTGGTCAAACAGACGACTCCACATCCTTCTGCTCAGAAACCTCGAAGAAAGCAAATGTACGCACTCCCTGAAATCAATTCCAAACCTCCTGATCATCTCAATAAGAATACCAAAGGTTCAAAAGGTGCTTCACATTTATGCAAGCAACGAGATTCTCGTAGAAGGCTTGGTGTTTCATTTGATGATTCTGCAGGAAAAAGAAGTGTCCCACCCGAACTCAAGTCCCACCCTGCTATTGTTCCTCACTTCCTTGGTCGATCTAATGCATCTACTGCTTATTCACCACCATGGATGAGGAGACATTCTCCTGGGAAGCATTCGATGTCACCTTCTGATCTACCAGATGCCTGAACCCCGACACAGTCAAGCTAATGACTGAAAACGAGCGCTGAGTGGGAGGGAACCCACTGTTAGGTACGGTTTTTATTTACATTTCGTTTTGGTTTTACTGAGTCATAGTTTTAGTCAGTTGAAAAAAGGAGGCATTGGTCTCGACATAGACCAGTGTCGATCGACACCATTCGTGGGCATCGATCGACACCACGCGCAGACGAAGGTAAGTCTTCTATCTGGTCTTTTATGTTGTTTCTAATCTTTCTTTTAGCCAACTTCGGGCTTGATAACACTGGGGACAGTGTTGTTTAAGTCTGGGGGAGGTGATTACTGACTTTGTGTTTTGTTTTGAGAGTCAATTGAGTCAGTCAAAAACTTGTTTTATTGAGTCAAAATCAGTTGAAATTTTCAGTTTTCAGAAGAACTCAACAACAATACATTGACACTTGAAGGACCATTGCTATAGTAGTTGATTACAGGTCTTACTAAGTAGAAAGCTACAAGTGGATCATTCTAACAGAGAGAGTTCAGATTCCTGTTAAGAACTTGATATTCACTGAACTTGATTCCTCTTTCAGCTCTGAACAGGATAAGCAAGTTGCAGTCTCTCCTTGATCTTCCTTTGAGAAAAAAAATGATATAAGAAGTCTGACCAAGGAATAGTGCGAAGATCCTCATGCGCCTGTCTCCTCACAAGGAACAATATTAGTGAGAGCTCATGAACCTGTCTCCTCACAAGGAACAATATTAGTGAGAGCTCATGAACTTGTCTCCTCACAAGGAACACAAGTAAAGAGCAGCACTATTCCAAGGCTTCAAAAGAAAAAGAATGAGTCAATGAAAAGATCATAGAACATCCTGAAAATGGGTAGCAGTTGACTAAGGAAAGAGAAAATAGGAGAGTTGTACAAAGAATGTCTTGTTCAAGCACTAAAAGAAGGGAAAGAATCTGAAAAGTTCTTTGGTCATAACATTGTTAGAGTTCAAAATTTCACTAAGGAAAGGATCTGGATTCAAACTGGGAGATTGTTAAGCTTGTGGTAAGTACACTGAAACATTACCTAAGGTTGGCTCTATTGCATGTGGATTCAAGAGTGTTAACGATTGTGGCGTTCTGAAGGATAGCTGAAGTTTCTGTTTTCAAACTTCTACTTCATTCTAAGTTTCTGTTTTGCTTGAGGGCAAGCAAAAGATAAGTTTGGGGGAGTTGATATATCATGGTTTTTACCCGTTTTTGGACCATGATATAAGTGTTTTTATAGAGTCTTTTGGTACTTTTAGAGTCCTATTAGAGTCTTTACAGGTTCAGGTACGTTTTGAGCATAATTGGAGATTTTGGAGCATTTTGGAGCATTGTGGAAGAAGCTGCTGAAAAGATGAAGTTGAATTGAAGAATTGGATGAACAGTGTCGATCGACACTGTTGGTGTCGATCGACACCAAATATTTTCAGAAGAAAACGCGATTTCTACAAGTTTTGAAGAAAAGGAAACTGCCCAAAAAGATTTCTTTATTTGCAAGAGTGCCCAATTCGTGTTTTGGACCTTATATATAGTTGTCAAAGCCATTGTTTAGGCAGAATCTCATACTTTAAGAATCATAGAAGTTTAGGGTTTTTGGAGAGAAAAATCAGACTCCTTTAGAGCTGATTTGGAACTCCTTTATTTTCTTCTACTGATTTCTCTTATGCTTTCTATTCAAATTATGATTTCTGTTTCATTGATCATGTCTGAGTAGTTTGCTTGTTAGGTTTAGGGTTTTTCAAAGGTGATTGATGAATTGTTAGGTTGAATTGAATTGTTAGAATAAAATCATTAGAGTTCTTCATCTGGATTTGTGATTAATGCTTATTCTACCTTCGCGACCTAGAATCTGATCTTAGGTTGATTAATAGATGCGAAAGTATTATTAATTGCCTGAACTAATGTTAGATGAGCAAAATACCTATTCGCAAAGAGATTTGGTTTAGGGATTTTGTGAACAATCGAACCTGTTATTAATGCTTGTCTGAATTGATAGGATTTGCAAAGAGATTTGGAATTCTAGGGTTTAGACATAGATAATCTTCACAGCGAGAGTTGGTTGATTTTATAATTGTGTTTCGAGTTCTAGAACGGTTCCTAATAAATTCCTAACATTCTGTCTAGACCTGAAATTAGGATTCACCTGAGAATTTCCCTGAACCTAGCCTTTCGTCTCCTGGATTTACTAAGTCTTTAATTGCTTTATGCTTTTACTTCTAATCTTTATTCTTAGCTTAATTCGAAATTGAAACTCTGTTGTGTGACTATCCCTTCCTTGTGGATTTGATCCCTAAGTACTGCGACTGATCTTTTAATTTGAGAGAGTAGCTCTAGGGTAAATTTGAGAGCATATCAATCATACACTTTTTCTAGGTCTAACTTCAACAACATCCATCCTTTGCGTCCTTTCTTCCTTCTCATAGAATAAACCGCTTCCTGAACCACAACAATGTTATCCGTACTCAGCCTTCCCGGTATAAAGCTTGCTTGAGACGGGCCAATCAACTTACTCATAACTTTCTTCAATCGCATCACCATACTCTTAGTAATTGTTTTGAACAACACATTGCAAAGACTAATCGGTCTAAATTGCATTATTCTCTCTGGTTTTCGCCACTTTCGGTATTAAAACTAGCATTGCATCATTCGTCCCCGCTGGTAAGTGACCCGTAGTCAAGAATTCCAGTACAAAGCGGCTTACTGATTCTCCTACCACATCCCAACACTCCCTGGTAAAACGATGGTTGATAGCCATCCGGTCCTGGTGCTTTATATTTTCCCATAGATCTGACCGAATCCTCCACTTCCTGCTCCGAGAACGGTTTAGTTAACTCTGATATCTTCTCTCTCGTTAATGCAGGGAAACCTGGCTCGATTAGTGAGTTTACTATTGGGTCAAGGTCTTCCATCGAGTATAATCGCTTATAGTAAGCAATCGCTAGCGCTTCCAACTCATGTGGCTCGGATATCCATCTCCCATCATCCTCCTTAAACATCTCAATTTATTCCGTCTTCTTCTTATGATTGTGGATGTATGATAGTACTTCGTATTACGGTCCCCCAAAGCAATCCAATTCTCACATGATTTTTGGTACCATAGAACCTCCTATTGTTCTAACATGACATCAAACTCTTTTAGGAGCACCACCTCTCTGTCCAGGAGCTCATCTGTCGGTCGACAATCTAATTCGGCTTGTAACACTTTAATATCATTCTCCAACTTTTCCTTTCTCTTTTGAACATCTCCAAAAACTTCTCTATTCCATTTCTTGTGCTTCCCTTCCAAAGATCGCAGGGCCTCCGGTGTTGTTGTCGCTCCATTCCAGGAGGCCACTAACATTTCCTTGAAACTGTCATGTTTCAACCACGCCG
This sequence comes from Alliaria petiolata, assembly GCA_020283515.1. Lineage (NCBI taxonomy): Eukaryota > Viridiplantae > Streptophyta > Magnoliopsida > Brassicales > Brassicaceae > Alliaria > Alliaria petiolata. The sequence continues at coordinate 7,714,593 of JAHZTW010000004.1, forward strand.
CTTCGAAACGGAATGCTCGTCGTAACAGCTTTCTAATAATGGTACAAATGATTAACAAAATTTTTGGGGTTTTTATTAAACTGAAAACTTAAAACAGTGCGGTTTGTGGCAATTTTTCTAATACTAAGGATAGATTTAATAAATGATAATTTTAATCTAACCTCAAATAATGGAGAAATAAAGAAAGTAGAGTAAATTAATATAAATTTTGGTCAGCGCTTCTAATGTTCTCAAATACTGATGATTTTACCGCTATCTTTGGTGTAGATAAGTAGATAACGTCACTCAATTATTATTTGGGGGGGGGGGGGGGAGCACTGCCTTAAAGGCAAGGAAAAAATGACGGAAATTAATTGTTGGATCTATTATTCATGAAATTAAAACAGTTTCACTTTTTACATCAAAAAATCATGATGCGCTTCAGTTTTAGGTGATGAATGTTTGTGTGGTTTTTAAATTTTGGTTTTTGGTTTTTGCATTTTGGTTTTTGTTTTTAGATTTTAGTTTTTGAATTTTGGTTTTTTGATTTTGGTGTAGATTTTGGTGTTTTTAGAAACTTGAATGGTGATTTATTTACTTTTTAGTTTTTACAAGTATATTTTTAATATATATTATTAACTTAATTATAAGATATGGTTTTATGTTTTTTTAGTTGTTGTTGTACTACGTGTTTAAAATTTGTAAAATAAATAAATATAATCTATTAATAAACACAAATACTATTTTTTATAAAAATAATAAATAATTCCAAACAGTGTAATAATATACATAGATTTATTTCATAAATATATATAAAAAGGTCTTAAAAGTTTATAATAAATAATATTAAAATATGCAAGAAAAATGCATAGTTTTATTTCATAATTTTATATTTAAAACAATAAGCTTATGAGCACCTATGGTAGAGATCTTTACACAAATGAAAATGATATTTGTATGTGTAGAAGTATAAAAATTTTAATTTTATATAAAATAGTATTTAGTTAATAAAATAGCAATGTTAATAAAAAATAAAAATTGTAAGTAAATAAAAAGATTACAAAACTTTTTGAAAAACACACAAAATATGGTTTTTGGTATTTGTTTGGAAAGTGTTAAAACCATGAAAAATTAGTTTCCCTATAATTTAGGAAATCTATTTGTTGAAAAACTTGAATGGATAAAAAAAATAGTTTTTGAGAAACAAAAACTAAAAACCATTTCAAAAACTGCAATGCCTTAGTTTGTTGATAGTTGCATTAGTAGTTTGGAATATTTAAGAAAAATATTATGTAATATTAGCTAACAGTTTTATTATCATGCCAACTAATATAGTATCACAATAGATCGGAGACACAGTTTATCAACCGTCCTCTACACTGTTCATTTGAAGTTCAACATCCTCCAACACTGTTATCATGCAGTTAATGTGTTAAACAAATTAGCATAGCATAAAACAATCATGTTAAACAAATTAGCATATCATAAAAAATTCTGTTAAACATGTTATCTATAATAAAATTATTATGTTAATCATGTTATCTTGATACCCATCGTGCTAACATTCTTATCATTTCATAATAACTATGAATTATTGATTAACTAACTTTGTTAACTGTACAAATTATGTGAAATTATTTTGATAACTACGTAACTAACCTTCATCACTATTATCGCTAACGTTATTGTTGTCGCCGTCCACCAGCGTTACCACCGTCGCCGTCTCTATCATCACTGCCATCGCTATATGTTGTCGTCACCACCGTCATATCATCATCTCCACCGCCGTTATCATTGTTACCGCTACCATCCTTACTATTGTCAGTATTATATTCTTCTTCTTCTTTCTTTTCCTGTTTCTTCATCTTCGATATTCTCTTCTTCTTTTTTTACTTCCTTCAATAGATATCGTGCATATAATAAAAATTATAATCAAAACTTATATTGACTTGTTGCTAGGGGCGTAATCGTCATTTAGAAATGAATAGTTTAATTAAAAAGGTGTCAGTTTCTGCCTCTTAATTTTCTGGTTATTTGGGGGCCGAATATGCAATTACTCTTTAATAACACAGTTGACCATATAATTAATAAACTGGTAACAAATAATTTATATTTAATTTTACTGTAATTTCAATGATTGTTGTAAGAGGATTTACCCTTTTCTCGTTGAGAGCAAATTGGAGGCGGCACACATTAAATTGGAGAGAGGAAACCGACAATGAATTAAATAGAAAGATTAAAAAATATCATGAATGGTATTGGAGGCGGCACGCATTTGTCGCCACCCAAATGGTAAACATCAGCCACAGAGAAATATCTTAAATCTGTTTTACCCTTATACTTTTAAATTATTACATTTTCTCTGTTTCTCTTTCCAAAAATACCACAGGCACATAACGACAAAAGCAAAGAAATTGGAAAAGAAAAAAAAAAGAATGAGGAGGAGAAGAAATAAGAAGAAGGAAAAGGATAAAAAAATATGACAATGTTAATGGTAATGTTGATAACGACAACGATAACAATAATGATGATAACTATGAATGGAGGTGGTGATGTTGATGGTCATTTTTACTGGTAGTAGTGACGACAACAATGATAATGACAACACTATAGACGTTAACGTGTTAGCATTGAAAGTTAACCAATAACAAAGTTGTTTTGTTGGTTATCAGTATATTTTTGCATAACTTTGTTAAATTAACAATATTATTTAATTAATAACATATATTTAAAACAATTATATTAACACGATAATTTTCATATTTTATATTTAATAATTTTTACGATTTGATAAGTCGATTAACATGATAATTTATAATATGATAACTAGTATAACATGATAATTTCATATTTTTATTACATTATTATTGGGTTAACTCGAGATTTTTTATAAAATGCTAACTGATTTAATATGTTCAGTTTATCAAGAAAATTAATTGACATAACACCGAAGTATTAATACAAAGAACACTAAGTGGAGTTAACATTGATACTTGAACTGTGGTAAACCAGTTACTGATGAGAATAGATAAGCTATCAGCAGAAATTTTGTTAATTGGTTTAATGATCTGTAAAGTGTATGGGAGTTGTGAAATATATAAGTTAGTGAGGGCTGGTGTTAATACTCAACTTGTGAGAGAAATTGGTGACAGATTACTAGTGGCAAGACGATTCCTTAACTACAATGTCCAGAACGAATTATCATGATAACTCCTAGTAGTGAATTAAAAGATGTTGATATGATAACTCTTGAAGAGGACTAGAAGGAGCAATGTAATTATTAGTGCAACTATGTTTCTTGTGTTAACGACACAAAAGTAATAAGTTAACAATAAGAGAAAAAACACTAAGTTGAGTTAACATTGATATTTGAACTGAGAAAAATCAGTTACTGATAAAAAAAATTAATTTTTCGGTAAAAATGCAGTTAATTTTGATAAGAACTAAGTAAGCCATATCGAACTTATGAGGGGAAGAAGTGAGAGAGTAACATTGACAAAGTTGTCCTTGTCTACAATCTCAGAAACAGACCATCATCATAACGCTCCAAGGTCATTAAAAGGTTGTTTGTATGATAACTCCTAAAGTAGGAGTACAAAGGAGTCCCCTGGTATTATGGACTCTACTAAAACCTACAACACAACATATTAAAAAAAATTAAGGTTATTAACATAAAAAGAAGGATAATATGGTTAACAAGTACCAATACTATATATGCGCAATTAAATTACTAACAACCAAGTTAACAAAGCACAACAAATTAACAAATATAACAACTTAGTAAGAGTAACATAATTGCAAACTTGATAATTGGTTTACTAAAAGCGTCAAATGTGTTTAACAAAGCTTTTTCATCAACCTCATTATCATGTCAAAAGAATTAGATTTAGCCAACAACGAGAAACCAAAATTATCGGGTAATTGATTGATCTATAATTGACAATTCCAACTGATAAATTAAGTAACATAATTAAATTCAACACAGTTAACACATTAAAACAATTACTAACTGAAAACGAGATAACGAGTTAACGATAGAAGGATCATATATAATTGTTATTCATTAATCCGTAGTTGACTACATCAACTAATAAATCAACTAACAGAATTAAATTCAACACAATTGCCGCATTAAATCAATTACTTACTGAAAAGTAGATAACCAGCTAACGATTGTAGGATCATATATCATTGTTAACTTATATAAGTCGTACTAAGACAAATAAATGACCAAAGTGCACAAAAATTCCTGAAATTTAGAACAAACTGCAAGTATAAATTTTACTACCGTGGCTGATAGATTAAGCTCTCGGATTTGGCTCAATTTCAGGTGTGGAGGGACAAAACTCCTAATCAATACTTCTTGAATTGGCATGTGCAGTCCCTTCTTTGATGGCAGGAACAGCCTTAAGCACAATCAGTTGAAGGGCATATAAGATATCAGCCACAACGAAGGCCGGTGACGATCTTAAACTCGCGCAGAGAAAAATGGATTGGAGTCCCGAAAAAATGAATCCATATCTCGTTCTCTTTGGTAACTTCTAACTGTTTGGAGAGCAGAAATATCTCAAATCCTCCAGGCCGTCTGAAAAAAAATCATCTCTTCTTCTTCCAGCGCGTCAATCATAGACTTTCGCTGATAGATATTGATGCGGTTTCCAAGAGGAGCTTCGCCGGCTTCCAAGAGTATTTATAAACAAATAAACTTGACTTTAGAGCAGAGCTTTTAAAACAGAGTCAAATTCCACATAATATACACTCATGATCAGTGATAAAATACAAATCTTTGCAAAAAAAAAAAAACATATTACCACATCCGCTATAATGAAACCCAAAACGAGTTTGAAACTGGGAAAATGAAACAATCGATACTACATGACTCGAAAACGAACACAGATCCATAACTAACCTTATCAGGAAAAGACAAAGCCTAAATCGAATCCGATCAATTTTTCGTTATCTCCTATCTGCTCAGAAAATAAAAAAATTAGGAAACCCCGTCAAATATTAATTATATAAAACTGAGATTTTGATGTTTAGTAGATTTTTTGTAAATAACCTACTTGGTCGGGATGATTAACGACGTATGCCTGAGATAAAGAGAGATAAGTTCGAGAAAGTGGAAAAAGCGGAGATCGTTTTGGATATGGTAGAGGGGTTTGATTTGGAGTTGGTTGAGTTATGTTAGAGGTAAGTTGCTAAATTTCTAGAACAACACTCCATTCCCTCTCTCTAAACCGTAAGATAACACTGCTTCAGTTTTCAATCAATACAAATTTGCTATTAATATTATTTTATTGAAAATTTAATATCCACCGTTTGAATATGGTTATCGGTATCTGACAATTAATTGGCGGTGAGCCCACTAATCGCAGCTACTGAAGTAGCTATTAAATACCGAGTTGGGTAAGCGGAAGTAGGGATACAATTGTCTTTTTTTATGTCACATGTACTGGGTGAATAATGTGCTTTGGGACATAACTAAATTCGACGTTATTCGTTACTATTTAGTAGTATTTCTCTAATACTAATATTTATGTAACTTTGATCAAAAACTTCCAAGGTCATCAAAAAATTGTCCATAAAAATTTGGTGTAGTCGAAGGTGGTTGTTGTTGTTCTTCTTCTTAGTTCTTTTTTGTATGATTCTTGCTTGTTCAGATCGAATAAACTCACGGGTACTCCTATCCAAAAGAGGGTCTAAATTTGTTAACAATATTTAATTTTCCTCTTGCATTTCTTTTAAGGCTAATTTCTTTGTTTGATTTTGCATACGTAATTGAGCAATCTCATAACTCTTGGCTCTACTTGTTGCATTTTCTTTTAAGAAATCAAAGAGTTGATCATTTGATGAAACCAAATTGTCAGTAGAAGAATTACTACCTTCAGCAATCTTCCTTCTGATGTTGGTGATCGGAGTGGTATCTTAGATCCCCAACATCATAAGACGTTTCCGGGCTTCTCAATATCGGCCAATAGCTTGGATTTCCTAGAATGCTCGGCAGTTTAGATTATATGCATTGAAAGTGGAAAAATTGTCCAACTGCATGGGCATGACAATTTGCACGTCGTAGTGGATCACCCACAATCATTCTTGAAGCAGTTGCAGATTACGATCTATGGATATGACATGCCTTTTTTTGGTATGCCAAGCAGCAACAATGATATTAATGTTGTGAAGTCATCAGATTTATTTTCAAAACTTGTTCAAGGTATCGCTCCCCCAGCTAATAACATTATTCAAGGAAAAGAGTATAACATGGGTTATTATTTAGTTGAAGGTATTTATCCGAAATGGTCAGTAATTGTTCGAACTATAAGCAATCTCGAAAGTCCAAAAAAAATTGTTTGCAGCAAGACAAAAAACATGTCGAAAAGATGTTGAGCGTGCATTTGTAGTTCTACAATCCAAGTTTGCTATCATACCAAGATCATCACATTATTGGAAGAAAGAGGCATTGCATGATATAATGACAACATGCATTATAATGCATAACATGATTATTGAGGATGAGCGTGATATCAACGCACCAAATAGAGATGCAAGATCAGCACCAAAGGCAACAATTAAAATGGCAATAAATGAAAATGCCCGATTTCAACAATTTGTAGCTCGTAATCTACAAATAAAAAATAAAGAAACTTATTTATCATTTTGAAATGCATTGATTGATCATATATGTGAGCACTACGAAAATAGTTTTATTAATAATTTAGTTTGTGTTTGTTACTATTATTTGATATGTATTTTTTATATTATAATGTAATGTTATATTGATTAGTATTGCTTGTAATCTTTTTATATGTATGTTTTAGTTATTTATAAAAGTTTTATTATGTTAATTAATTATTATCAATATTGAGGATTATAATGCAAAATATAAATATTTTGAGGTTTGTTTTTAAGGTTCTATTGGGATTAGTAAGCGATTAATGGACCATGAAGTCTTAATCTCTAGAGAGTATGTGTAAGATGTTTCACACTGGAAATTGGAAGAGACTTTGACAAATATATAAGGGACTTGAGCCAATTCACTCATAGTCAATTGGTTTTGAATTCGAAGTTCATGAAACTTAACACACCAATAGAGAGTAACACCTTGAACCTCAAATTTGAAGTATCTCTTGTAGATGTTCTCAGGCAAACTCGGATACAGCCCATTGGCCATATTTTTGTTCATTTACGTGTTAGCGCATATTCTAAAGTAAAGACTTATGACCTTCTACTAGATTAATTTGATTTTTTTAAAAATATATTTGATTATTATATGGTAGATTACTCATTACAGCATTAATGTATATGTTTATTACTACATTGAAGATTTACTAGAATAACATAAATTTTCATGAAAAAATACATGATATCCAGTTTTTTTCCCTAATATTTACAACCATGCTATTTTGATTTAATTTTCAGCTCAAACTATTCAAAATTGGAAATAACAATATTTTTTTTTTTAAGTAAAACTATATATCTTTGAACATTAAAAACTTATTTCCAACCCACAAATTCGTTCATGCATCGTTAATCATTTTTTTGTAGAAGTTTGTTACAACTGGATAAAATATTAACACTTGGATCACTAACACCAGCTGTAAACTTGAAAGTATCACTCAACTTCTACATTCAACAAATTCATTTAAAATATTATGTCGATAACACTTGGATCACTAATACACTAACACCACCTCTCTAAGTTAGACCCAAAGGAGAGGTGGCTACTTCTCTTACGAGTTGCAACTTAGACGAAACCAAGGTTCAAAAAAAGAAAATGAAGAATTTCGACGAATCGCTTTATGATTAGGAATTAGGAAGTTGATGAAACTTTACCCAATTGCCTATTTCGTTGCTACGGTTTTTATGATGGCTCAATCTTATATTCAAATGATTCTTAATATAATATGTTTCATATGATTCTTAATACAATTTTGTAGGTACAAAGACATGTGAAAATGAATGGTAGATGTAATAACTTATAAGTCTAGGTCCTCTGATGTTCTTATAGGCGTTAACTCCCTAAACCTTGCAGAAATAAATGTACCACCGAATTCGTTTTAACATTTTGAGATTGTAATGATTTTTGTACTCTGTGATGTTTGGACCCACATAGGATTCTAAAGCCCATACATTACCAGTTTCTGCCCAATGCGTGTACATGCGATGTTGCCTTGAACATGTGGTAATAGATGTACCTTTATGTTTTTGCTTTAAAAAATAGGAAAAAAAGACATTTAAATCCCGAACTTTCAGGTCATTATAAGTCTTAACTCTCAAAAGATATATTAAACAACAAACTTTTTGGTTGACTATCTTTTTAATCCTAAAGTTCAGTTGACTCGGCCAAATTAGTCCCGTCGTTATCTCGACTAACAGATCAAATTAACGGAGTTTAATTCCGTTAAAAATAATCAACCCGAAACGACGTCGTATCCAATTATAGAAAACTCCCAAAGAAAAACCGACATTTAAATCTTGAACTTTTAAAATTTCGGTCATTATAAGCCTCAACTTTCAAAAGACATATTAAATAACAAATTTTTTAGTTGACTATCTTTTTAATCCCAAAGTTAAGTTGACTCGGCCAAATTAGGTTCGTTGTTATCTCGACTAACAGATCGAATTAACGGTAGCGACAACAAAGTACAAGGGGAAGAAGATGAAGGAGGAGAAGCTATCGGAGATGATAAAGGAGAAAGTGAAGTAAGCGACAGAGGTTTGCGAGGGGGACGAGAAATCGTAGGAGTGTAGAGTCGCGTGGGACGAAGTGGAAGAGGTGAGACAAGCCAAAGCAGATCTGAGGATCAAGCTCAAACTCCTGAACCAGGATCCACTCGAGAGTTATCTCCCAAGAGAATCCTGAGACCGAAGAGTGTCGAATCTACTGAGGAAAGAGTCTCGAGAGTGTTTCATTGTTTTAATGATTATATATTATTGTTACAAACTTTGATCTTACTGATCCATATCAAATATGAGTTTTTAAGGGATTAGAGGCTAGAAAGTATCAAATGTGCTCAGTAACTATATTAGAAGCTAATAAATCTGATTCTGATACAACATGCGATCCATATCAAATATGAGTTTTTAGGGATATGATAGAGACTAATTATGATTAAATCTTAATCATCCATTAACACATGTTCAGTCTTTACATATTTTTAATCTGTTAGTCGAGATAACGATGAGCCTAATTTGGCCGAGTTAACTGAACTTTGAGATTAACAAGATAGTCAACTAAAAAGTTTGTTATTTAATATGTCATTTGAGAGTTGAGGCTTATAATGACCGAAAATTTGAAAGTTCGGATTTTTAAATGTCGACTTTTCTTTAGAAGTTTTCTATAATTGGATATGACGTCGTTTTGGCTTGACGATTTTTAACAGAATTAAACTCCATTAATTCGATCTGTTAGTCGAGATAACGACGGGACTAATTTGGCCGAGTCAACTGAACTTTAGGATTAAAAAGATAGTCAACCAAAAAAATTGTTGTTTAATATATATTTTGAAAGTTAAGGCTTATAATGAACGAAATTTAAAAGTTCATGATTTATATGTCGGTTTTCCCTTAAAAATATCTTCGTAGATTTTTTTATGATTGTAGATTTTATTGTTTTAGGATTTTGCCTATAGAATTATATAATTTTGGAAAGCTTATAATGTTTTGGCTGTTGGGTCCAACATCCGTGTTGATGCGTACCTTATTGAGGTATGCGATTTACTTGTCTTCACAAAACATTTTGATTATAGTTCGTTTGATCCACAGTTTAACATGTTCATTGTCTTTTTTCTAGGATATAAATGAAGAATGGATTTCTGACCAAAACATTAGACCAAAAAGTTCAAGTTGTTAGCAAATTCCTTTACTAAAATTTTGATCAACTATTTTGTCGAATGATATAACAGGAGAACATAAAATCACATTTACGTAAATATTTATTTTTCTTTGTATATATAATTGATAAAACACTACAAAAACCAATCACGTTACTCTAAGAATTGCCAATGGATTACCAATCAGAGTACAATTAAAAACATGCACCGCATCTAAGAATTGCCAATGGATTAGCAAGGAGAAGCTCAAGGAAGCTGTCATAACCGAGGAGGCTGTCCCTGCTGTCGAGAAATTAGTACTATTTGTCTGCAAGGTCGCTTGGTGTAAGCCTTAACCAAATCAAGATAGCACATATCTTATTGCGGTTTCTCTTTGTTCTGTGTCACTTGTTTCCTTATCCGATTTTTAATTTGATCTAGCCTTTTCTTAGGGTAAATTTGCTGGATCTATCACTTTGTTGTCGCCTCGGGCGAGTTCGGTTCCTATACCGAGGTTTGTATCGATAGATAAGACCGCAATTGATCTAGGGTTGGAGAAATATTATGTTGTCCTTGCTGGCCTTGAAATGGCTCATGAGCCAACTCTTGAAACCTTACTGAATTTTCTTGAGGACAAGGTAAGCCTCACTGATGTAGATAGATCTATCTCTTGCTGTTATGAATTTGATTTAGATTATTATCATTGATGTCTTATGTCTGTTTGTATTTCTTGTGTCTGTTTCCTTATGTCTGTTTGCAACCTCGCATGCCTGGTTGCTGTTACAGAAACTCAAGGAAGCTGTCATAACAGAGGATGAATTCGATGTCCCTGCTGTCGAGCTAGCTTGTGACGAGCATGCTTACAAGCTGGTAAGTACCCTGGATCATTGATGGCTTATCAACCGCACGGAGTTGGCGTGTGGTTGATAAGATAAGCCACTGTTAAAACACACTGTCCCCAAAAATTGATAAGTAAGTTCAATTGGAACCGTAAAGCTCTGGCAATGTTAAGTATATGCCTATGTTTGTGTTCCACACATCCATTTTGCTGTGAAGTGTGTACACAAGAATTTTCGTGAATGATGTCATGTTCACGAAAGTACTCCGATAAACAGAGAAATTCACGAAAGAGTTATACAACACAACTTACAAACATCTTTTGCTTTCCAATCGTAAAACAAAAAGGCTTTTCCCTGAAGATAATGATGAACACAAAGAAGATCATGAAGATGGCCAAGAAATGGCCACGGAGAGCAGTCTTAAGCAGGAAAAGAATCTCATTTCAAAGATCAAGTACCAGTAACATCTCAAATGTTGTGGAAAAAGGATGTTTTGTGGTTTACACAGCGGATAGAATCTGTTTTGCTTTTCCGATAAGTTACCTGAGCAACTCTGTTTTCCAAGAGCTCTTGAAGATCTCTGAAGAAGAGTTTGGCCTCCCCACGGAAGGACCAATCATGTTGCCATTCGATTCGGTTTTCTGGTAGTATCTAAGCAAATTGGTCCAACGACGAATGGATGAAGATACGGAAAAGGCTTTGCTAATGTCAATCTCTAGTGCTAGATGCTCTCTACATTGTTCTATTCAACAACAAGAACTATTGCTTGTATTTTAGAGAATTAGAGTGTCGCAATTTCTGTGTTTGTAAAGATTCTAGGTATTAGATTTAGACAGATCATTTCAGAAATACAAAACAATATTTTTGCCTCTTTTTAGATTGTCTCATCAAAATCAACTTTCATTGTAAACAAAGAGCAATGAGATAACTTGAACACCAATTGCTGTGACTGTTTTGCTTTGAAACTTTCTGTCATAAGAAATGGTGGAGTGGTTAAAATGGACCTTAATCTCAAATACCCCTCCGTACAAGAGAAAAAATCTAACTGCCCCCCCCCTCTAATCTTACTGCCTCTCCCATTAATGAATTGACGGTTTGGACCTTCATTTAAAAAAAAAAAAATCGAAAACGAAAAAGAAAAAGAAAAAGAAATCGGGTGGTTTGTTAGGAAATTTAATTCAAACCAACCCTAAAATTAATTCTCTAAACCAACCAAACCAACCACCAGAATTTAATTGCACCTCTCGTCGTCTTATTCCTCTCACGTGTCCACCATTGACGAATCGGAGGCGTGAAATTGAAGGTTAATTGTTGCTATTTTTTATGCTATTTTTGATTTCATGATTGAATTATCAAGTTTATGTCATAGGCAAAGCAATCCCAAAGCAATTAATACATAGTTTCTTCTCAATTAGGGAATTTCATAGTAAATAAATTTTTGTTTTGTTTTTGCTCATTGGAGTCACTGAGCTAGTTGGGTAAGGCTATTAGAAACTGATATTGTTAATTAAATGGAGTATCTTGGTTAACTGAGCAATGCATCGGAATAAATCGTGATGATTCGTATGATGAACCAAACTTTCTGGGTACTACTGGGTACAACTAGCATAACTTGACATATTAAGTGAATTTAGTACGGCTAGGATTAACCAAACTTTACTAGTGGGTACAACTAGCATAACTGGACATATTATGTGAATTAGTACGACTATGATGAACCAAACTTTCTGGGTACTACTGGTACTACTAGCATAACTGGACATCTTAAGTGAATTAGTACGACTAGTAAATCTGGTATAACTATGATAAGATTACCTTACGATTGTTTTGTTCTTTTCAAGGGAAATGAGTAGCAGTGGTTGCACAGTCATATGTTTTGATTATGGGGGATTCTATTCAAAAGACGGTGATAAAATTATATGGAATTCTGTAGAAGATGAGATTCACACTTTTGTGATGAGGAAATCTTTGGAGGATGTCACTTATGCTGGATTAGTGGAGGGAATTTGCAGAAAGGTTTTGATAGATGCATCTACAACTCAGCTGAAAATTAGTTACTATCCATTGATCTTGAACACGAAGAAACCATCATATATTTGGAATGACGAAAATGTTTTTGGTTATCTACTACAAATGAGTAAAGATCAATGTAGAAGTGTTCTACATGTGGAGTTCAGTAAGGATGTTGATCAAAGTCATGGAAGCGTGCATGTTTCAAGAGAGGATCATGGAGTTGACGTTGATCTAGGTCAGAGTAATGATGAGCATTTTGGTACCGGTAGAGATGGTTTAGAAATACCGGACAGTGAAATGCAAGACAATGAGATGCAAGAAAATGAGATGCAAGAAAGATATGAGCTCGTGTATGATGATGATACAGAAGTCATACCTTATGATGGAAACTCGCAAGTAATTCATGGATGGGAAGACGGTTTAGATATATATAAAGGTCAAGAATTTGACACTAGGCAGGGACTGCAAGCTCTCCTACAGAAAGGTGCACATGAGAATGGTTTTGAGTATGAAACGAAGAAGTCTGAACCCACACGTTTCGTGGTAAAATGTTGGGGAGCAAAAGAGGGATGCAAGTGGGGTTTAAGAGCTTCTGTGCGTATGAACTCTAATAGTTTCACTATTGCCACTTACAACAAGGTGCACACATGCTCTCGGGTTACTACAAGTACAATCAGACAAAAAAGGAAAGGCACACCACACTTAGTTGCAGCTGTTTTGGCTGAAGACTATCCAGGTCGATTCGACACACCAAATCCAAAAACGTTGATCAATATGGTTCAAGGCAGGCTTGGCGTGAAAGTATCGTACTCGACAGCGCTGAGAGGAAAAAACAAAGCTGCTAATGAGGTGCGGGGAAGTTCTGAGGAGAGTTATCGGTGGCTATATTCTTATTTGTACATGCTGGAGAAAGTGAATCCGGGTACACGGAGTTGTGTGGAATTAGATGAGCAGAATAGGTTTAAGTACCTATTCTTTGCATTGGGAGCTTGCATAGAAGGGTTTCTATCGATGAGGAAAGTCATCATTCTAGATGGAACCCACCTGAAGAACGTATATGGTGGAGTTCTAATCGTTGCTTCGGCTCAGGATCCTGATCATCATCATTATCCCATTGCTTTTGGTGTAGTTGATGGTGAGAAAGATGCAAGTTGGACGTGGTTTCTGAATCGGTTGAAGTTAGTAACACCAGATGTCCCTGGAATGGTGTTTATTTCGGATAGGAATCCAAGCTTGATCAAGTCAATAATGGAAGTGTTCCCTTTGTCTCAACATGGGTATTGTGTAAGGCATTTGTCACAGAATGTGAAAGGACACGTTGCCACCCACAGAGATGCATGTGCGAAGAAGTTCATCGAGTGCGCTAAAGCTTATACAGAGGTTGAGTTCGGAAAACTCTATGGTGCTTTTAGGATGAAATATCCATCTGCTGGCGAGTATCTAGACAAAAGTGTTGATGAGAGAAAATGGGCAAGATGCTATTTTCCAGGAGAAAGGTACAACATAGATACCACCAATACTGTAGAATCTATCAACGGCGTTTTTGTAAACGCAAGAAAGTACTCGCTGTTGCCAATGATTGATGTAATTGTTGCCAAATTGGCTGAATGGTGGAACACCCATAGGCAGACTGCCGCTGAAATCCCATTGTCACAGAAGCTTGTGCCTTATGTGGAGGACGAAATGGATCTAAGATGTGTGGATGCAAAGAAACTCATGGTGCAAGAGTTAAACAGCTATCTCCATGAATACAATGTGATTGGGCTTGATGGGAAGAATTATTTGGTTGATATGACTAGGAAAACTTGTTCTTGCAAGTATTTTGATATAGACAGATACCCATGTGTGCATGCAATTGTTGTTGCCATCCATATGAGCAGAGATAGGGAACTTCATCTACAAGAGTTTTGCTCCAAATTTTATTTGGTAAAGCTACGAGAATTGGCATACTCCAGGGCAATCTATCCAGTTCCTCATATGTCTGAATGGGTTGTTCCTCATATGTCTGAATGGGTTGTACCTAAATTATGTGAACTATATGTGCAACTTTGTATGACTGAGACTTGTATGCATGTTATTTCTATCAGGTATGACTAGGCACCACCAGTACAACTCTATATTCCGTGTCTAATATGTCGGGTACGACTGGTGTGACTAGTACCACTCGTTTTAAGTACAACTAGTACAACTACATTTTAGTTGTACTCAAGTCCAACTGGGAAAACCAGTACGACTATGCTTTCTACAAAAATGTTAATAACACAATTTCTAAATGTATTTGTAAACATGTTTCCACATAAAATATGCCATAGAACATGTGCAAGCATATTTGAACATTTCATAATTATATTAATTTGATCCATGAAAATGTTTGATCCATGAAAATGTAATGTCTACACAATCTACCTTATACTTTTAAGGTTACTTTGGAAATATTAACCACACAAACATGAAAACCATGAAAGTTTGTATTTTTACACAAGTTAGAAATATGTTAAATGTAGTTTGTTTACTAAATTTCACAAGTACAACTAAAAATTTTAATTTAGAGTATAGTACTACTGATTACAAAATTGTACCTGGATTCAATTTTTGTTTCTAAATTGGGTACAACTAAAAACTGAGTACAACTATGTTATAAAAAACTGGATTCAATTTTTGTTTTGACGGCGCAAGTTTGCAAAGATATTCATTTCCTCTTTTGACGGCGCACGTGACTTCATATTTTATCCATTTTTAATTTCCTCTTTTTGCTGCCACACGTTTTATAAATTCAGTTCTAGCTGGTCTAGTTCTGCTAGTTGTACCGTTTAATTTAACACATAAAAAAATACATGCATAAAATATATATGTCCAAATCCTGAAAAACATATATAAGTTCAAAGGCCTAAGTTACTTAATAACAATCATTCACCAAACGTGAACGACTCAACTTCCTTTTTGTTTTTGACTTGGGAGTCTTACTCCTCTTCAGCTTCTTAATTAATTTCTTTCTTGCTTGGGCTTGAAGACTAGGTCGTTTGTTGATTTTCACCTTCGTAGGAGTTTGGACTGTATCGACATCGTCTCCACCTAACAAAAATAAACAAAAATTGATGAAACTCATTATATCAAAAATAAAAATTGATGAAACTCATTATATCAAAAATAAAAATTGATGAAACTCATTATATCAAAAAGGCTCTACCAGCTAGAGCCTTCTCCATAGACTTCTCCACAGCCGCTAACACTATCTCCGCAGCCTCAGCCTCAACATTCTCTGCAGCTGCTACAGTCTCAGCCTCTGCCTTCTCCTTCTCTTCAGCCGCGGCTATCTCTGCCTTCTCCTTCTCTTTAGCCGCGGTCTCTCTGCCTTCTCCTTCTCTTCAGCCGCGGCTCTCTCTGCCTTCTCCTTCTCTTCAGCCGCAGCTCTCTCTGCCTTCTCCTTCTCTTCAGCCACGACTCTCTCAGCCATCCCCCTCTCTGCAGCCGCAGCAGCCTCCGCCATCTCCCTCTCTTCAGCCGTTTTCTCTGTGACAAAAAAAGAGTCAAATAAACTTCAATATTCAAAACAAAAATAATTCTCAAATATTTTTTTTCACCGAAATCATTGTATCCACCATACTCAAAATATTTCTTTACTCTTCCACGAAGCTCTCCACAGCTACCAATCTTGTATCCAAACCCTGAATCATGTCTTTAATTTCCTTGAACCCTTCTTCCATTAAGTTCATCATCCTTTTCATTTGCTCGGCTATTGGCTCAATCACAGCTGCAGGTTCTTGTTCAGCTGGCTCACCTATTGCCGCACCTTCTTCTTGGACATCTTCTTCTTGGACAACTCGGGATTGAACATCGGCCATGAAGACATCCTCCCACAGTATCTTCCCTTGTTGGCGGATTATAAACTTGTTCCACCCATCAACAATAGGGTCAGCTACATCTGAATCATCCTTCAGTTCAGAGTCCTGCCATTGTGTCTCTTCCATGACCCACTCTATGAGATCTACTTAAGTATAACGAAAATTGAACCACAATTGAACCCACAATTAAACCACAATTGAACCCAACGAATATCTTTGTATAACAAAAAGTAAAATACCTTTGTATCTCCAAGATGCTCAGTTATTGAACCCAACGAATATCCAGTTGTGCCAGTCTGCGTGAACTCCCATTAGCACATTTTTGGACATTCATCCTCTGCATTTCTTACTTTCACCCGAAATTGTGTCTTTAGGGTTGGAATACATTCAAACGACAAAATCTGTACATATAATTAGAACAGTCAGACTAGTTGACCTAGTAATACTATTAATACTATTACTCATAAGGAAATACGACTTACTTCCAAAAGGTTGAGGAACCTAGGAAACGTCCAACTCACTTTCTCTGGGATCGATCCTTTGAAATGCTTTCCCATATGATAAATCTCTTTGATGTTGTCATCGTAAGTAAACCGTCCCCACGAGAATGTTTCACACAGCTCGAGACTATCAACCATCCTCAGAATGAAAGGCTCTATGGCTACTCCATGCTTCGATCTCCCTCTTATCACTGTCGCCAAGAAGTACATGACAGCCATCTTTAGCCGATTCCCAGTGTCATCATACATCTTCCCTTGAAGTGCTTTTAGCACAACTTCAGCTGTAACTTTTTCGTCTTTAAAATGGTTATTAACAAACCTCATGCCACCTAACTTCGGGTAATTGGCTGGGTACTCGTGGCAGTACAGTCCCGAGAGGAGAGCATGCTCTCTGATGGAGTATCTAACGGGCACTCTATTTACCACAAACCAAGCCTGTCTACCCTTCTCCGTTTGTACCGTGCGTAGAAGCAACATCCACAGCCCCATCACCTTTCTCGTTACATAAGTCTTCCTGTGAAATAGGTGCTTGAACTGTGGGTGGTTCAGAAACCAACTCCTCTCATCCTCTTCCAAAGATGGAAATATTTCCTCCTTAAATTTATGTTGCAAGCATTTGGTACTTAGCTTACATCCCTTTCGATATTCAGTGATATTGAAGAAATATCCGAGAGGCCGCATTGGTTCTTCTACATCATCATCATCATGCTGCAAAAATAAGGAAACCGATTTAGTATACTGTTGTCAAACTAGTATGACTAGTACGATTACTAGGCCAACTATTATGATTACTAGGCCAACTATTGTCAAACTAGTACGATTTGTATGACTACAATCTAGTCATACTATTCGGACTAGTTGACGTACTCATACTACCCAGACTCGACATTTCATGCAATCCAATTATACTAGTTGAACTAATTAGACTAGTTATAATAACCGTTCTAGTTGAACTAGTGGAACTACCCATACTAGTCGGACTAGTTGGGCCTAATTATACTAGCCATTGTTCAACAAAATTTAGGGTTTACCAGTGGTGGTGGTTGCGACGACGAACCGATTGTCGGTTCTGGAATCGGAGGCGGGCCGGTTGCCGGTTGCACCGTTGGAGCCACAAAAGATTATTCTTCTCGTTCAGTCACCATAGACAGACTTTCTTCTGCTGGTTCAGTCACCGAAGCCGCCGGAGACGGAGCACTGGACTTTGATTTCTTCCGCGACTTCTTCTCTTTTCCTCGCGGTGCCTCCGGACCCTTTCTTTTCTTCTTCGCCGGCGGATTTGAACTCGACGGCAGCGGATTTTCTTCTTCTCCTTCAGTCACCGGACCGCCGGAGGCGGAGGCTGAGGCGGAGGCGGAGGCGGAGCACTGAAAGTTCCGTCTTTTGATTTTGATTTCTTCGTCGGCTTCTTCTCTTTTCCTCGCGGTGCCGCATGACGCTTCTCCGCCTCTGTTTTCTTCTTCGCCGGCGGATTTGAACTCGACGGCGGCGGTGATGAAGTAAGATCCGGCGAAGGCGTTCTCAACTGAACCCCTCTCCTACGCGGCACCATGAGATCGATAAATTAGGGATTTGATCGGATTTTTGATCGGTGGTTTGAGTTCTCGGAAAAGATGAAAAGTGGAAAGTTGGTGGTTTCTCGAGGGAGATGAAAAGTTGGAAAAGTTAAGGGTTTGATCGAAAAATTAGGGATTTGGAAGTTGTTTTTTGTTTGGGTTTTGGCCAGATTTAGATTTAGGTTTGGACCATGTTTAGATTTAGATTTGGATCAAAACCCAATAGCAATTTGTAAATTAAAAGATTTTGGATACAAGAATTCATCTTTTCACGTGTTTTTGTTTAAAATATAAAATAAAAAATTAAATGTTATAAGAGAAGCATATCAGATTTTGTTCTTGTACGAAATCCTTTAATTTACAAACCAGCCAAATATAGCTATTGGGTTTTGGCCCAAACCTAAATCTAAATCC
Organism: Alliaria petiolata; assembly: GCA_020283515.1. Taxonomy (NCBI): domain Eukaryota; kingdom Viridiplantae; phylum Streptophyta; class Magnoliopsida; order Brassicales; family Brassicaceae; genus Alliaria; species Alliaria petiolata. Next base: position 7,733,545 of record JAHZTW010000004.1, read on the forward strand.
AGCCCAAACCCAAACTAAAACAACTTCCAAATCACTAATTTTTTGATCAAACCGCTAACTTTGATTCAACATCAGTCTTTCTTTTATATCTCTCTCTTGTCTCATCGTTAATTGTAACCACAATTTCAAAAAAGATTTGTTGCCCCCTGAATAAAGACTTGATTTAATATTTTTGTGACACACATTTAATTTAGATGATGAATCTACTAACCAGCCTGGAAGTGGAAACCTTAAGGTAGAAAAACATAAGTTTGGTATTTTTGGCTTCTCTTGTATATACAAGTTCTCAACTTCTCCTGTATATGTATAATGTCTTTACCCACATGATCATGTCTTCATCATCAACGTTTTCCTCACATGCTCATGTCTTCTCACTATAAGTTAAAGTCCACAAGCCGAGTTGCGGAGACAAATGATTACCAACTTTGGGACCCATATGATCACATAGAGTAGAAACAGAAGCATGTGTTATGTCTGGTTAGGTTGCTCAGGTGCTTGTCACAAAGCTTGTCTAGACCTAATAGTTTCTCAGTCTATATAATGAAACAAGCCTATGATGGTATTCTTCATCATTCAGAGAGCTCTTCAAACAGAACTTGCAAATCTGTTCTCTTTGTATCCTGCAAAAAATAAGCTAATCAAGATGGCCAATTGCTATTTACACAATATTCAATGCAACTACAAGAAGTCAAGAACAATTGCTTGTCTTTTAAGGAAAAAAGGACTTTTTTACAAAAGAGACAAGATGATACCAACCAAAAAAACAAGATTTGATATATGGATGTAAACAGGAAATTAAGTAACAGGTAGCTTATTTGATAAGCTAACAGTGTCGCAAAGACCAGTTTTTATTCACTTTCTGCCTCTGAAAAAAACGAAATGTCCAACTACATTAGTCAACTTTGGACATCAGATACCATAGGCAATCGCTAATAACACAAAACCAAATCAAAGATATAAAAAAAACTGCAATCTCAGCCGAAAGATGGTGATCTAATGTTTAATAATCATGGGATTATCATTAAATATGGACGATTATCTTCATCATTGATTGCAGTAAAACAAAAATAAAAAAATAGATTGAAAACAGAAAAAAAACCAAAATAACTTGAAAAAAGAGGTGAGATGGTAGTGCATGTCGATGAATCTACACATGTATTTCGGATTTGCAGACGTATGGTAATATAATCCTCATTCCTTTTTCAACCATTAAAAAAGGAAAACCACAAAACTTTAATAAATAAAAAAGCTATAATTGAATTAGGGATCAGAGAAGATGGAAAATCACTCACACTGCAAAAGCAGATCAGACTGGGTGTCACAAAACAATATGCCATTTCATCACATCCATAGAACAAAATCATTAAGACAAAATAGTAGAACAATCTTTGGAAATATAAAGAGAATCAGATTGAAATAGTCAATCACCATATTACATCCATCGTAACGGATGCAAATAAGACTGGGGCGACAATTCCTTATCATCACTTTCATCAATCGTGAAGATTCACGATGTACAAATCGACGAAACAAAAGCAACACTAAACAAAAAAAAAAAAACAGAATGTAATAATAGAAAATCAATCACTAAACTGGATCAGAGAACATGGCAAATCACTCACTCTGCCAAAATATTTGAGAATCAGATAAAACAAGAAACTGGACAATTTATCATGATCACTTTCGTTGAAAGTCATAGATGAACGAAGCTAATCAAGACATAGTTAGAGAAGAAACCCTAGAACAAGATTCGCAGCTGATAAGCGAAGAATAAGAAACCCTAGATCGATGGACAAAGATAATCGAAAGGAATCGGGGATTTTGTTTGAGGCTGTCGAGTCTACTAGGGCTTTGCCATTATATAGAAACAGTGGGTTTAAGAGGTAATCCGGTTCAGTCCGGTTAAATATTAATTTGACCGGTATCCCAAAGTTCTCAAAGTTTTGGGGGGTTTTTAGTAAGAACATATAATAATCTTTCTCAAAATGTCTTTGTGAAATGGATATTTTCAACATCAAAGGACAAACAATTTCTACATCTTCCATTCATTTGCACATTGTCTTTGTATCACATGGTCATGTCTTCTCAGTTCTCTTTACAAGTTTTATAATCCACATGTTGATTTGGTTACACCAGCTTTGGGACCCTTTTGAGTTAATTTTGATCACAGACAAGAAAAACATAAGCATGTGTTTCTGTCTGGTTTGGCCTTTCCCTATAAACGCTAATAGTTGCTCCTTCTATATAATGCAACAAAGCTTATATCATTCTTCATCAATCACAACTTGCAATAATTCAAAAAGTTTTCCAACACAACAAACAAATAGTATCTTTTTTTTTGCTTTCTGATTTGCAAACTTTTCTTGGAAAATGATGAACACGAAGAAGATCACGAAGATGGCCACGAAATGGCAACAGAGAGCAGCATTAAGCAGGAAAAGAATCTCATTTCAGAGATCAAGTACCAGTAGCAGCTCAAACGTTGTAGGAAAAGGATGTTTTGTGGTTTACACGGCGGATAGAATCCGTTTTGCTTTTCCGATAAGTTACCTTAGCAACTCTGTTTTCCAAGAGCTCTTGAAGATCTCTGAAGAGGAGTTTGGCCTCTCCACGGAAGGACCAATCATGTTGCCATTCGATTCGGTTTTCTTGGAGTATCTAATCAAATTGGTACAACGAAAAATGGGTGAAGATATTGAAAAGGCTTTGCTAATGTCAATCTCTAGTGCTAGATGCTCTTTACATTGTTCTTTTGAACTACAAGAACAACAAAGTAGTGTTACTCAACAATTGCTTGTATTTTAGAGTTTGGCAAATTTCTGTGCTTTGTAAAGTTTATAGTGGATTAGATAGACCAATCATTTCAGAAATACAAACAATTATTTTGTCTCTCATTTAGATTGTCTCGTCGAAAGCAACTTCAACTGCAAACAAAAACAAATGACCTCACAGTTTCATATAAATTTCTGAAGAACAATATTCAAGAACTGTTTTGCAGCTCTTTCTGAAACTGTTTTTGCAGCTGTTTCTGAGACATAACAACATTTTCAATCCAGTTATGTTGCCTCGCAGTGAATGATATTTTCCAGAGTTTTTCAGGCAGGCAAGATATATTCCGTGAGTGGAAGTGAACAATCTTCAAGTTCCAATTATGTTGGTATAGAAGATAAACTTGGAAAATTAATGATGAAGAACAAGAAAAAGTTTAAGCGTATGTACTTTCTCTCTACAAAATTTACCAAAAGGGTAAAAGCGGAGTGGCGTTTTAAACTTTAATCTATGTAACTTTTTAATTAATTTACAATTTTGTTACGACGGCTACACCTTCATTCATTGATCGGTCGGTTAACAGGTATCTGAAAGCGAAAGAAGATAAAGCTGAATTACACAATTATAATATTGTCTCAAAATAAAACATACAAAGCTGAGAGAAGATTTATTCTACTAACACACTAACGATTACAAGAATCCATGTTCACAGCTACATAATTATGGTGATAATGTTATATATTTATAATATATATATATATATATATAATTTTCTACATTTTTACCAATGGTTGGTGTCTTCTTCTTTCCTCTGGTACATGTAGAGGAGGAATAGGGAGGGCACGGAATAACATTATTAACAGTGGCGGTTAACAGAAGGCCATTAAGAAATACCACTAATTAAAAGAGATTAGGACAGAAAATAATTGTCTTGAGAGAAGAAAAGAAGAGCCTTCAGGATTTAGATGTTGTGGTGGGTCGTCGTTGCTTCTTACGGAAGAGGCAGTTTATGAGCATCCCAACTAAAGGGAAACCTGTTACCATGCCTATGTAACCAAGCAACCATATCGACCGTTTTCTCTTTGTTACATCATCCTTAGGCTTTGTTGGTCCGGTCTGGTTCGATAGTACTTGTCTTGCTTCTTCTGACTTTGTGGTGTTTTCCTCGTAGCTTACTGCTGCCACTAACCCGTCTTCCGTAATGTTTAGGTACGGTCCTTGGTTTATCGAAGGCTCCAATTCCTTTCCTGATCCTGAGCTTATCCTCTCTTGAATCTGCAAGGTTTTTTTCATTGATGACTTTTGGTTAAAGGTTGCTTTGAATGTGTTTGATAATCTTAGGAAGAAACAAATAGACAGAAGGACTGAATAATTTAAAGATGCAATTCTAACAAACAGAGACTTACTTTCTGTACATGCATATGACTACTGCAGCTAAGGGCTCCAAGAAACTCGTTGGTGGCTCGAACCCACCTGTACACAAACATATATAGACAGTGAAAACAATAAGTACAAATCTTTTTTTTTTTTCTACTCACTTTTTGTATGAATTTAGAGAGATACTAACCACAAGCTAGATGCAGTTAATCCTTCGTAGAACGCTAGATGTCCCCCGTGATTTGTTGTCGCCAAGACAATGTTTTTGTTTGCCCTTTCCAAAGAAACTTTCATGTGAATTATCTCTGTAACAGGATACAAGTTTTAAAGAGAGTGTGTGTAATTACCGGCATTCGTCCCAGGGAATAGCTTCCTTTGTGCATAATGGATCATCTAAAGCACTTATACACAGTAGCGGCACAGCTACATTTCCTACGTATTGTGTACTGCTTGATTTTCGGTAATACGTATCCACGGTCTGCGTAAAGATGTATATAGCAATGACAAATCCAATTCGAGAGGGAAAACTAACATCAGAAAGTTGAAATAAAACGGAGGAGAACTACTGATACCTCGAATTTTCCGACAATACAGGTCGCATGGTTGTCAAAATCTCGGATAGAACGTGACTGATGAAGCAATAAAGTTGCACAAGAACATAAACAAATATGCAAGTTTAACGTTTCTGTGCATCTACAAAGTAGAATGTATAGTTTATGGAGATGTGGTTACACTACTAACCTTTTTTATACCTTCCCAATTAGCAAGCCGTGTATACTGAGGCTCATGTCTGCAAAAGTGAAACTAGAGTTATAACTGAAACCTGATCCTCTCAAAGTAGTACATGTGAAATCTCTCCTCTTAACTCATATAACAAACTCAAAATCTAGGTGGTTCTTGACCAAAAGGGGTGGACATACAATTGGGCATAACCTTGGAGTCCGATGGTGAGAGCTTTGTCGTATAGCTTTTGTTTCAACGTTCGACAGATAAACCTGTCACCAATCTTATTGGGAGAAACAAAAAAAAGGAAACGCACAATGTATCAAGCGTCAACTTGTATCAAACGAACCCATTAGTACTCTTTACAAGTTCAAAGGTCTGGAATGTGAATTCACTGAAGAAAATCAAAGCAGTTTTAATTTCTGATCAAATAGTTAGAGAGAGAGCTTAAGACAAGGCAAATGTTGGAATCAATATTATCTAGAAGAAGACAGTTAAGAAAAACAGCTCACCAAGAGGTCCCATGGAGAGCAAATAGCTACGGCACCTCTCAGAGGAGTCTTTTCACCCTCTTCCCCAAGGTATTTCACCTGAAACATGAGATAGATTCAGCATATGGTGCAGATCCATGGAAGACAAGCAAATCAATTACACTTAAGGTAACCATAGTTGCTCAACTGGATCAAACTAGAAGTGTACATAAGAAACTAAAACTTGTAAAAACACTGAATTTTTTTACTTAGTACCAGAACATTTGCTCCAATGCTAGTTCCAATAGCAAAGAGAGGAGCCATTGGGTATTTTTGTTGAATATAACCAAGAACTACACGTATGTCTTCTGTCCATCCAGCGTTATAGAAGCGATCGGACTGCATTCATTTGCAACATAACAAAGATTACAGAAGAGTATATGTATATAAAAGTAAGCAAGCACAAGATTTTACAGAACATGAAAACAGAATACACAGAGACAGAACAAAGGTAGCTCACAGTAACAGAAACACCGCCTAATCCTCTATGGTTGCTAATAACAACATTCCAACCTGTTTTTGCAGTGTTGTAGGCAAGATGCTTTAGATACTGCAAAACCAAAAAAAAATAAAAATAAAAATCAGATATTTAACATCATGTGGATTGATTTACTGTGTAAAGCACAAGTCCTAGATTATAAACTAGACTTACGGCAGATGAAGAATCACTAGTTAACCCTGGAATCACGACAGCAATGGGTGTTGTGTCTTCTTTCTTGATTTCATTCTGAGAACCATCAAGAACTGCACAAACCAAAACAGATTCAGTCAAGAACGATACATCAAAAATGAAAGTTTCAGTCACTAAATCTTTACCATCAGGTTCGTCAGCCAATCTAATGCAATCGTTCCACCATCAGAAGCACGAAAGAGCTGTCTGAGTAAGTATCAAGAAGACTTCATCAGCTACGATGTGTCTCTCAACCGCACAAAACGCTTAAAAAATTAAGCAAAAATTCGAATCACCTTCTGTAGCTGAAAACCGGAGGCAATCCGTTGAAATTCAGGAAACAAGTTTGAATATGAGGACTCGCTAACCACGGCGTCGCCACATATCTTAAGCATACGAGAAAAATCCAAATCCAAATTAAAAATTAAAAATTCAAAATCCCGAGATCGTATTCGCAACAAACGCCCAAATTCAAAAGTGTAGTACAGAGAGGTTTTTTCGGTTCTCACCGTCCGTGAAGGATCCGGCAGCGAGAGACGACTCCGTGGTAAAGAGGTGAATCGGGATTGTAGATGAGACTCACGCGGCACTTGAAATACTGAAGAATCGTGTCGCCAAGGAAATGGAACTCGAGGAAATTGTAGAAGAAGACGGCCCAGAGAAGGAAGAGAGCGAAGAGGTAGTGGCGAATAGGGATGAGCGAGAGAGCTTGAAAGAGAAGGTCGTATGGAGAAGAAGAAGAAGGAGATAGAATCGAATCCTCCATTGTTATGTGTGTGTGTGTGCTATGTTTTTCCAGATCCGGCGATAGGAATTAGAGACGGATCTTCTTCATTGTTGGTTAGGCGAACGACAAAGTGGCGGGTGCGGATTTTATTGCGACGGACTAATTTTTAATCATTATTTAATTCATATTTGAAATTCTTTGTATGATTTATTATTACACACGCGGCTTTAACAAAAAACAATTAACTTGATCTCTCAATTATAATTTTAATAAAAAACTCCTCAATTATAAGTTTGTTAATGAAAAAACTCATTCGTTTACAATACCGTTAAAATCTTAATGGCTAATGTTAAATCTAAGCTATGCATTTTGGATTTTTAAAAATGACATGTATTTTGCAAAATTTCAAAAAATTTAATGAAAAAATTTTTGTATCATTTATCAAGAATTGATGATAATATTTGTATCATCCCTTTAAATGATGCTAATTTACGTGTCACTTTAATTAATGACATTAATATATTATTTTTGCATCACTTTAATTTTGTTATTACATCATTTGTAAGTGACATTAGAAATCACGTTAAATTTTAAATATTAATTAATTTGAATATTTATTTTAATATTTAATAAAAATAAAAAAGAATATTTAAAATGCAATAATTATATTGTAATAAAAACCAAAACAAATAATCCATTACAATAATGTCTAAATAATAGAAAAATAAAACAACTCTTAAATTCAAATCCTACGATAAACTAAAGTAATTGAAAAAAACATGATAGATATGCTAGATTGATAATGACAAATCATCTATTGCTTATCATATAACCTTCATGATCGCCTTTGTTGTTGCTCTAGTCGTTGACTTCATTTCTTTGTTCCTGTGGGAAAAAAAAACCAATGAATCATCTACAAATTTGAATTTTCTATTACATTTAAACCCATATGGTATTTACCTGAGAGTTTAGCTGATTCAATATATTAGCATAACCTGTCAATTGAGTTGCCTGAAACACGAGTTCAAATATTAGGAATGCACCACAATATTTTAGTGTTACATAATCTGAAAAGATTGTGTTATAATCAAATTACCGGATCGTTACTTCTACTAGTAAGCAGTTCTTGGATGATTCCCTTCAGACTTCCAACTTCGTTTTGCAATGAGGACATCGTTATCTTCATCTGATTTGCTTCCAACTTCTGAGCCTCATATCTTGCTGCAGCACAACGTTTGTATAACCTTGAAGGTGTAGGTCCACGACCAACGCAACGCACTCTCCCTGAACTCTCTCGACCAAACACTTGGGAATATTCATCATCCAAAGTAGCTGACAAATTGTTTGAGACTTGCGTTGATGGATTTTGAGCCAACAAAACCGTAAGCTCATCCTAATCAATACAATTATAACAACAAAATCATGTTCAACCCACTAATAAAGTCTATTAGACAAACTAAATAACCAGATAATCTGTCTCTTATACACATCTAGATGTGTATAAGAGACAGGTGTTTGTCCAGTCTCGTTTGTCTTTGTTAAAATCACATGCATAAACAATAAACGATATTACTTTTTACACATACTACATGCATACCATATCACATTAGTTCGTAAAGACACTTCATATATATAAAGATTAGTTACTCACTATTTGACGTCTTTTCCTAGCAAAACTCTTTCTTCCACATATATGAGGCATGGTATGTTTCTGTCGGCTTCTGGTATTTCGTTCTTGCGTTCTCTGCAAACACAAGTGTTACTTAAATTTTAAAGAACACAATTATATAATCAGTAAGTAAAAGTATACCTTCCACTTTTCAGTGAATTTCATGGAAACTAAATCACGCCATTGATCCGCTGGCACATGAGGGGGACGATTTGCTAAGGTTTCAGTAAGAGTGTTTTGTTTGTATTCCTTCCAAAGACGTAATTTGAGATCTTTGCATCTGCTCCCTAAGACACCAATCACATAATCCTCTCTTGCCATTGGATCATTAAACCAAAACTTTGCCTAGATAAATTAAGATAACTTTGTCATTATCTATATTTCAGATATGATAATCCAATAAGATAGACACAAATATACGTGAAGATCGATATTATTTTAGGTGTTACCTGGATTAATTCCCATGCCTTATCCTTTCTACCCGGGGAACACGTTCTCCAATCACTGTAGTTAATAGGTAACAAGTTCACATCAGTACTTAATTGGCCTAACCATGATCCAAGTAGGCCTCCAGATCTTCATCAGGTTGACCGCTATCTTCATCGAAGTGAACAATCACTTTGCGATTTTGTAACTTCCAAACATCTCTTGTTGTTAGCATTTGCCCTTCTATATTTCCATCAGCAACATCTATTTGATAAACACGTATAACACAAACATTTGTATTAGTATAAGAAGAATCTAGACAGCTTATATAATAAACAACAACAATTATCTCCAAAACAAATTTCTGAAATCAATTGGATATAATATAAAAAATTTCACAGTACCTATCAATTGAACATTCCATTTGAAACTTTTGCATTGTTGAGCAAGTGGAGGAGGACAGTTATTAGACGTCTCCAATTCTGGAAAATCATCAGGAGGTTGTGTCTCAGAATCTGTGAACTCCATCAGTCTACATAGAATGCATAACGATCATAAGACATATGAATAAAAAAAAGTAAACACACTCATAACAAGTAGGCCAATTAACAGCTATTAATCTCAAGATAAATCTGCTATTGACACTCACATATTAACTGATAAAAATAAGGTTTGGACAGGTGAAAAGGCTGAAACCTACTTGATGGGATCCTTACGGGTAATGCTAAAAGGATAGAGCTACTAAGAAAAGCAACGATTGAATAAAACTAAAGCTCTACATCAACAGCGGTAACACAGGAAAGTCAAGAGGATTTGTAGAGATCGAGTATAAACGATTTAACTATCTATAAAAATCAAGAGGATTTATGAATCTGTAATCGATTCCTAGCACAAAAGAAACAGTAAAATGAGAAGAAAGAGTTTGATTTTCGTTACCGTAATTACAGCCGATTTCAGATTTGTGAACTTCTCTATCTCTCTCTCTCTTTTCTTCTGTAAAAACCCTAAGTCCAAATCATTTTGGGTTTAATTATATAAACCAATTCCTAAAATTTAACAGATTCCCGCTTAGAATTTATTTTCCCGGGAGTGTAAATAGAGGGATTTTATTTTTCCGCTAAGGAACTTTCTTTTTTTTGACAAAATACATATATTCACATCAATAAAAATCTTGAATAGATTTGTTAACCCAAATAAAACGAAATAAAAAGAAAAAGGGTGATTTACAGAAATTACTTACGAGGACTCTTTCTTCGGATGCTGAATCCTCGGATGCTTCATCAGTATCCTCTTCTGTATCCTGCAGATCAAATCATCGGCTGCTTCATCGTTATCTTATAGAAAAAATCAGATTTACTTAGAATCAAATTATAAGTAACAAAAACCATAGTTAGAATTCATTATCAAATCATGTAGAGTATAAAACTTCCAGAGAGAAATAAGAGTATCTTAGAATCAAATCAGAAGCAATTAACGAGAAAGTAGAGTACAAATTAATTCTCAGGCTAATGTTAAGCAAGACATGGTAAAATGACACTTTAGGCATCTTCTTGAACATGCAACTCATCAGATGGATTTGGATCACCCATATCATATACATCTCTCGGTTGAACATGCACTACGTAATTCCATTCTTTGTCGTGAGGGTCTTGCACGTAATATACCATTCTTGCTTGTGAAGCCAACACATACGGCTCATCATCATCATTATCCCCTGTATGTATCAGACGTGTAACATTCACCAACCGATGACGGAAAGCATCGGTTTTATATCCCCTGTTATTACGAGTATCAGCCCACTTGCACTTGAACAAAACAACTCTGAAAGTCTCATAGTAGTTCAACTCAATTATTTCAACCAATTGTCCATAGGAAGCTACATCTCCTACTCTTGGGTTAAGATCACGAGAGCTTGCATAACTCATCGTTTCAGCTTCGACACAAACACCACTGTTTTGTGTTTTGAGATCATCGTCTCTTTCTATATTTCGAAATTTGAAACCATTGACATTGTAGGCTGAGTACTTCACAACTTTATCGGATGGACCTATAGCTAAGCACCGTATATCATCAGTGATACCATCAATTTCGTTTTTCTCTACTTTCTCTTTGATTCATAATGCAAAATTTAGGTGTATTTCTCTGTCAATGTCAAGAGCACGACTCCTTTTGCTTCGACGATATTGTTTCCTTGCTAGCTCATTTCTGTATTTCCTATATACAAAATTAGATTAGCTTGAACATACTAGAAGTAAAAAAAATGTGATTGTCAAATGAGACAAACTTACTCTCGTAAGTCATCAAGAAGTTGACAACTAATCAATACGTGTCGATGTGCCTGGAGCCTCTCTACGTGGCTAAGAGTACGAACATGACCTGCTCCAACAGATCTACCAACAGTTGGGAAAATGGCTGTAAGTTCAGAATTTGGTCTTGTACTATTGTGGACTGTGGGTCGATCATCAACACGACCACCTCGATTAAACCGTGTCTCTACGTTGTCAATATACATTGAGCAAAACTTCATACACTCATCAGCTAGATATTGCTCACATATAGAACCCTCAGGTCTGGCACGATTACGAACGTGTGATTTGAAATGTCCAAGAATCCTACGTATAAGTGAACGAAGTTAATGTCAATCAAATGAGTGAATATATCTTAAATAAAAGAAAATAAAATCACCTCTCAATTGGATACATCCAACGAAATGGGACTGGTCCACCTTGCTTTGCTTCTTCAGTGAGATGTACTACTAAATGTACCATCACTGTGAAAAATGATGGAGGGAATAATCTCTCCATTTGACATAAAGTCAGCACAATACGCTGTTGTAATCTGTCAAGGTCTTCAATAACAAGGGATTTTTCTGATATATCTCGGAAAAAGTGGCACAACTCAACAATGGTAGATGTAACTTCATGTGCCAGCAAGTTTTGAATTGCAATTCGCAGCAAATCTCTCATTATCACGTGACAGTCATGACTTTTCAAGCCTAATAACTTTCTGTTATTAACATCAACACACCTAAACATGTTAGAAGCATAACCGTGGGGAAATTTCACATTTTTTAAAACATTTAGAAAAATGTCTTTCCCATCGTTTTTTAGAGTAAAACAGGCTGCTTGATACTTGTCATTATCATCAGGCCACAACTCATGATGAAGACCAAGCTCTCGGAGATCTTTTCTAGCATTCAGATTATCTTTTGACTTGTCTTTGTCATCCAAAATTGTGCTGACTAAATTTTTAAACACATTCTTCTCTATGTGCATAACATCTAAGTTCTTTCGTATCAAAACAAATCTCCAATAAGGCAGTTCAAAAAATATACTTCTTTTTCTCCATTGTTGTTCATCCTTACCACTTCGACTTCTCTTTCTCCCAACTAGAGAAGCTCCTTTACCTAGTGTAACATTCACTGTTTGAAGCTGCTGCATAATTGTAGAACCTGAAGGCGTAATAGGCGGAGATCTAGTTTCAATTGTTCCATCAAAATCATTCTTATTTTGACGAAAGTGATGATTTAGTGGAAGAAAACGACGATGACCCATAAAACAAATTTTTTTTCCCATGGCGTAAGCGTTGTCCGATGGCATCATAATTGCAACTCGGACATGCTAATGCTGTATATGTATTCCAACCAGACAAATTTTCAAGACCTGGAAAGTCACTAACAGTCCACATTATGGCAGCTCGCATATCAAACGTTTAATTTGTGGAAGCATCTAGAGTCTTGATCCCATCAAACCATAATTCTTTCAGCTCTTTGATAAGCGGCTGCAAATACACATCAATGTCATTACCAGGCATTTGCTTTCCCGGAATAATCATAGAGAGAATCATCGATGTCTGCTTCATTGACATCCACGGCGGAAAGTTATACGGATATAAAACTACTGGCCAAATACTATAATTTGTGCTCATTGTACCAAATGGATTAAATCCATCAGAAGCCAACTCAAGTCGTACATTTCTTGAGTCAGATGCAAATTCAGGATGTTGCAGATCAAATGCTTTCCAAGCCTCTCCATCTCTAGGATGCCTTAGCTTACTGTCATTGTTACTACCACTTGAATGCCATCTCATATGAGCAGCAGTTTTTGTCGACATAAATAAGCGCTGTAAACGTGGTTTTAGAGGAAAATAACGCAAAACCTTTGCAGGTAGTTGTTTCTTTTTTTTTTTTTGACCCAGACAGCTCACTGTTTGCAGAAGGTTTTTGCTTCCATCTAGATGATTCACAAACTATGCAAGTTTGCCTATCTGCATTTGCTTCCCAATATAGCATGCAATTATTTGGGCATGCATGAATCGACTCAGATGTCAAAACCTAACATACGAATAACCTTTTTCATATCACTGAACGACTTTGGCAATTTTGCATGAGCAAATGCTTCTTTAAGCAAATCAAGAATCAACGATATTCCCTTGTCGCTTATCCCACACATACACTTGATATGATACAACTTCAGTATGAATGATAACTTAGTGAAGTTAGTACATCCTTCGTATAGCTCTTGATTAAAATCAGCAAGAAAGTTGTCAAAACTTTCTCCTCTTTCACAATTTTCGGTTGATGGTGCTGGCGTATCTTTGTTCATAGGTTACTCAGGCAAACCAGACTCTTCATATGCATTCCTGTTGACATTAGGGAATATATCCTCCAAGAGATTCGAAGTTGTAGTGGATTCAACATAAGCAGTGTTTATTTGAGAAGGTAATTCTGTGGTATTTTCTGTGACATCAGCATCCTCTCCATGTAATACCCAACAAGTGTAAGAATTTAGAAAGCCAAAACACATCAAATCTCCTTCAATGTCTTCCTTAGACTTGAATTTAGCTAGCGAGTAGCGAGTACACGGACATTTCATCAGCTCTGCCTTTGAATGACCAAAGGCAAAATCCAAGAATTTCTTCACTCCTAACGCATATAGTCAATGGATATACGAGATTCGTTTATCCATGATTTGTCCATAATTACGTATAACAAATCTAGAACAGAAGAAGAAGAACCTAATGAAAAACAGAATTTTACTTTACCATCTAAGAATTGAAAATTTAACTCTATCTAGCTAATGAGAAGTAAGTGTTAGTCATGTTAAAGGATTTATTTGCAGTTTTGATGTAAAATATTTAGATGCCTCGTGAACTTATCAGAGATTGACGAAAAATAAGCCATGGTACGAAGTCTATGAATCTGTAATCGATTCCAAAATCATCTATTTCTCAATCCTAGCACAAAGGAAAAAGTAAAACAAGAAGAAAGATTTTGATTGTCGTTACCTTATTCGCAGTGGCTTTCAGATTTCTTAACTTCTCTCTGTTTTCCCCTAATTCTGTAAAAACCCAAGACAAATAATTTTTGGGTGAACAAATTAATTAAAAAACGAGTAATTAAAATCAATTTTAAGATTTAGTCGAAAAAGGAAAAAGGGTGGTTTAAAGGTTTAACTTACGAGGAGTAACTCTTTCTTGCGGGTGGTCTGTATTTGGAGAAGATGAGGGTGGCTCCTATTTGTAGTAGCGCATGAATTCATCAGCCAAGTCGTCGTCGGAATCAACCTCAACCCATTCATCTCCACTCTCTTCATCAATCGAACCCTTAAGCTGAGCAGAGTCGTTTTTCTCGATGGTCGAGAAAGAAACTGCTTGATTATCACTTTACCCTCTTCTCCATTGCTTGTACCTTGCGAAGAAGCCTTAAGAAGGTGGCTCTTCGACTTGGGACTCATGTAACCTTTACCACAGATTCCACAGCTATAAAGCATAGGTGCTTCACTAGATTTGATCTTCTCCTGAGCAATCGCAGCTTGTCAAGCTTCAAACAAAGCTTTTGTAACTCCAGCAATCTTGCGTTTGAGATCAACTTCAACCAACAACAGAGAAAAATTATCATTATAAACTCCATTAATTGTTGCAGATACAGTCACGGATTTTTGAAACAAGTTATTAGCTTAAGCTTCAGTAATTTGACATCAAAGAAATCAATTCAAAAATCCAAAAATAAACAAGACGCAAACAGAGATACAATGCCTACACGATTTGAATGGGTTTGATGACACCTTAGAAAGAGTCGACAACTCCAGTACATGAACCTGAGAACAGTCGAAGGAGGAAGAGCTTCAGTTGAAATTGATTTACCACGAATTGAACAAATTAAAGCTCAATCGAAAATTACAGTTTTATAATAAGAATCAAGAAAACTAATAAACATATGACATCGATCTTACTCTAATTAGATTACTAGAATCAACATAAATCTGGAAATCAAAGTAAGGAACAAAAACTCACCTTGGGGAACAAATAGAATTGAAGCAATCATCGATTAGTCAAATTCAAATCTTGAAATGAAAGAGCAAATATTGAGCCGAAGAAGTATAATTTGGTCTAATAAAATCATACTCAATTGAAAGAAAAATAGAAGAAGATGGGTTTCCTCCCGGATCTCACTTTTCAGTTCGGTGGAGAAAACAAAAGAGACAACTTTGCAACTTTTTAATTTTAATAAAAAAACAAATAAAAAACAAAAAAACAATAAAAAAAAAAAAAAGAGTTCTGCATACAATTTTTTTTCCTTTCAACTTCAATTCTTTTTTATTAACTTTAAGCTTAATGTAAATTAATAATGTTTTGCATCAATTTTTTTAATTGATATTAATGAAGTTAGTATTAGTATCAAAAAAATTATTGATGCTAATCAAATTAGTATTAATATCAAATTTTTTAGTTGATGCTAATCAAATTAGTATTGGTATCAATATTTTATAATTGATGTTAATCAAGTTAGTATTGGTATCAATATTTTTTAATTGATGTTAATCAAGTTATTATTAGTATCAATTTTTTAATTGATGCTAATCAAATTAGTATTAGTATCAAAAAAATATATTGATGCTAATTAAGTTAGTATTAGTATCAATTTTTTTTTAATTGATGTTAATCAAATTAGTATTAGTATCAATTTTTTAATTGATGCTAATCAAGTTAGTATTGGTATCAAATATTTTTAACTGATGCTAATCAAGTTAGTATTAGTATCAATTAAAAAAACTGATGCAAAATTATATATTTAGTGTCAATTTTTAATAAATGATTCTAAATAGCATCAATTAATTTATTGACACTTTATAAGTGATGCAATATACATTTTTTCTTGTAGTGACTATTGGTGTTTTAATGTTATTGTAAACAGAAAGGAGGGGTTTTCCCATTATTTTTTTAGTTGAGGGGTTTATCCTTAATACATCTGAACTTCATGGGTTTTTTCATTAATGTTTTTATGATTTTGCAAAACACGTATCTTTTTTTTACAGCTTAAAACACATATTTATGATTTAATATTGCCACTAAAGTTTTAACGGTGTTATAGACGGAGAAGTTTTTTTACAACAAACTTAGACCACCTCCATCGCTAAATATGTTAAATTGGGTATCTTAACATATTAAATTATTATAATTTAATAATATCATTAAAATTTAAATATTAAATGATTGGACAAATTAAATGGTAACACCTAACAATTTTAGATGAGATACGGTTCTAAAAACTCTCATATAAGAACCGTTTCTACCTCTGTTTCTTTTTCTATTAATATTTTTCTCTCTCTTTCTTACTTTATCATTATTTTATTTTTTTAATGCTAAGATCTTTTGTTAAGATCTCCTCCGTTGGAGGTGCTCTTATAATTGAGAAATTTTTACATTAAATTCTTAGCTGAGTGGTTTTTTTTTTCGTAGATCTTTAGTTGAGGGGTTTTTTTTGTTAAAAATCTTTTTTTCGGACAATTTAACGACTACCAATTTGAAGGAATATTACATTTTTCACACAATTTTGATTGATACATTGAGATAAAATTATATAATTATTCTACGAATTTTTTTTTTCTTCTGAAAAATTTATTCAATTATTATGTTATTTTGATATTTATCTGATATACCAATCAGACCATACATTTTTCCATACCGTTTATATTAAAACTTCCATTCAATCAGAACGAGATATAAAGATGCATATATTGGAGCCAAGGTAGTAAAATTAGGCGGAGAGGAAGTCATTCGTGAAAGTATATCAACAAGTTGATTTCATGTATCGCATATGATACCACGGCCCTAACTGCTTTGACCAATTAGATGGCAACTTTGACGGCTGAGATCAGAAACGCCAACAACAACGAGAATCAACAAGAGGAAAACCAATTAGGGTTCAACATGGTAAAAACAATTGTGTTGTGGAACTAATTAGGGTTCAACAGGGTGGAAATAATCGTGCTATTATTGTAAAAAATTCTAGTTCTGATGATGAAGAACTTGTGGAAGAAGAGATAGTTGATCAAAAAAATCGACAGTTAAATCATGATTATCAAGTAAAGGCTCATATTCCATTGTTCTACGGAACTATGGGGTAGATGAATTCTAGATTAGCAGATCAATGTTGATAGATTCTTCGATGTCATGCGTGCCCCTGGAAATAAACAAGTTAAGATGGTAGCAATCAGATTGACAAAGACAGTTGTTGTGTGGTGGGATAAACTTGTTTTGCAAAAGCAAAGACAAAGAAAAGGACCAGTGAAGACATGGCGCCGAATGAAACAGCTGATGTTGGAACGATTTTTACCAGACTATGAGCGGATTATTTACAAGATATCATTCAAGAGGTACACACCTCAGAAAAATTTCGAATCAGCATGCGAAAAGGAAAATAGTACAGTGAACAAAAGGGTGCACAAACTTGAAAAAAGATGGGCGGAAGAAAATGGTTTACTAGATGAACCATACCACGAAGACAAGGAGCCAGAGCCACCTGACCCACCACATGAGTTCAAGTGTATTCCATCACTTGCAGTTAACAACCTGAAACCAACACAAGGTGTCCAACAAGAATCAAACAACAACACTAAACCGTTGGAACAAGTTTTGAGGACAAAACTTTTTGAAGAAAAAAGGTATGATGAGATCATCAAATCGAAGCCCATTCAAGAGGAGGAAGAGAATGTGACACGTGCTTCTTACCTGCTGGACACACAAAATACACATCAAAGAACCAGCTTAAACAATAAGAAGATCAACAATATCCACGAGAAACCACTAGAACCGCCTGAATACAAATATGGTCCACAAGTTGATGCCCACGAGCCCAAGATGAATCAACCACGCCCCAAGCCACCTTGGCATGTCTTTACTAGCCTCTCAAGAGCCCATTCATGTGGAGACCCTAGGAGGACGAGCACATACAAACCCACAAATCTACAATCCTTCAAATGTCTCGATAAGGACATATGTGCATCTCTTGAGGGATCCTCGCACAACCATGAGGAGATAAGCCGAGAGATGACTTGGCCCTTATTATTGACCCATAAAATTACCCACAGAGAACCAAGACCGACCCATGCTGGTTCATACCTGACTGGAACTGGCCTACAAACCCGGTTGATTCTAAACGGGTCTATTTATGGACTTTCCATAAATGGAGTTATGCAGACTTATGTGTGGCATCCACGAGACTTTGTCAATCATCTAGAGTCTTCTTGATAAGTCATTCAAGTGCACCACCATGAAGAAGACCAGACGGATTACCTTGTGCTCACACTTTCCATATCTGGAACCAAATCGAGCAACTAATGTTAAAAAGTTGAATCTTCTTGATTTATTCGACCATACTGTGTTGAAGATCGTCCAAACCTTGACTTACAAAGATTCATGGTTTCTTGCCCAAGTTGTCTAGATACAAGGAAACTCGCGTTTTCCTTGCTCGGCCAATATCGAACAATAAGTTCAATGATAATGCTTATGTTGTCCATTCAAGGTGTTGCAGAAGATCGATGATAATGCTTATGTTATTCTTTCAAGATGGGGTTCTTTATCCATAAGAGAACTCGAGGTCGAGTTCTTCAAAAATGGAGGAGTTTGATGCAGGAGACATTTATAAGATTTTTAATAATTTTCCTTTTTCTCTATTTATGTTATTTCTTTTTTCTTTATTATGGGTTTTTTTTTTTTTAATATTTTCTATCTATGTTTGGGTTTCTTCTCTATAAATAGAGAGATCCTAGGTTATTTGTAAGACATCTTATTATTTATTAATCAAACTTTAAGAGCTTTGAAAGCTTTTCTCTTTTCTGCTGGATTCCAGAGTTTTAATCTCAAGTTTGTCGCTTGCAAACTTGATTTCAATCTAGGTTTAGCGCTTGCAAATCTTAAGGGTTTCCGACTGCGTCACCATCCCTCTCATATTGCCTCGCGCGAGCCATTTTTGTCCAAACGTCGTTTATCGAACCATCAACCTTTTTGTATTTGCCATTCATGGGAGCATATCCGAGCCAATACCGGCCGATGATCAGAGCCCCACATTTTCAGATTCTCCACATTAGAGTGGGAAAAAATGATGCCACTCTTCGTTTCCTACCGCTCTATCAAGGCGACATCTCACTGTTCCGGAACTTCGGTAGCCTAATCAAGAGAGAGTATTAATTTTCGTAAAAATTCAATCATTCCGCAATTTGCTAGCATTGTATTGAAGGGGAGGAAAGAGCCATCCGATCATCTCCTTCCCCCTCGCTTCTCATGATTTCCCCTTATCTCGTTAAAGTCTCCGATCATAAACCATGCTTCTGTTCTGTTTAAGCTAAAACGGGTGAGACGTTCGTAGATATTTTTGCGCTATTCAACAACCGGATCACCATAAACGAATGTCATATAGACTTTCTGGCCCTCTATCTTCGCCTCAATATCAATCATGCGATTATTAGAGAAAAGAATTTTAACTTCAAAAGAATCTAAATAAAACAAAGCAAGTCCCCTGCTTCTGCCTTCATGCTCGATGGTGAACAATTTATTATAACCAAAGAAAATTTAAAAGTCTTGACAAAAAGAAAAAGAATTATTTGTATCAGAAAGGAAAATAAATGAAGGGGAAAAACAACAGTGCAACTCTCGCAGTGTTTCTTTGTTAAGAAAGCGCTGGCACCTTGACAATTCCATGCAATTGTTTCCTGATATGATCATGGAAAGCATTAAGAACAAGGAACTTGTCGCCGAGGTCAAGGAGCATATAGCCGAGGACAAGGAGCATATAGCCGAGGACAAGGAACATGAGCTTGTAGCAGAGGAAGCTCTAGTCGCGACAAGAGGTCTAAGCCTAAAGCGTTCAAAGACAGTATGCATTCTCTACTCCACTGTATAGAGAATCAAGTTAGAGAAAGAGAAGCTTGTCAAACCTCTATGGTTTTGATTCAAGCCCACGATCAGTAAATGGGTTTGTGAATCACTAATACTCTTTTTACCTCCTCTTTGGTTTTGTCCCAATGGATTTTTCCAAAGAGAGGTTTTTAATGAGGTAAGTGTTTCACGCTGTAATAGCCCATTCTGCTTGATCAAATCTGAAGCCCAAAGAAGCATAAGAGAGACACGCCTAATGGAAGTTCAAGGATCACTTTTCAAACTTGTTTGATTGTTTAATGTTGTTGTAGTTCGAGGGAGCTTTTGGTGTTTGTACCAAGACTCCTCTCTCTCTTTATAATCCCTTCTTTGTTCTCATAACAATCTATCTAATCTTTTATTCAAATTCCCTTTTAAAGTTAGATCATTGTTAAAACAAAGGCTCTCTCATAACCTTTGTGTGACCATTCAATCCACAGTGAATCTAAGACCATTTCACATCCTTAGTGTGACCATTCGTTCCATCAAAGCATCCTCAATCCATTCATGTTTATGTGAATCATTTGTGAAGTCCATAAACCATCTGAAACCATCGCTACTTGATTTCAAAGTGACGATCAGTAACAATCTATCTAATCTTTTATTCAAATTCCCTTTTAAAAAGTTAGATCATTGTTAAAACAAAGGCTCTCTCATAACCTTTGTGTGACCATTCAATCCACGGTGAATCTAAGACCATTTCGCATCCTTAGTGTGACCATTCGTTCCATCAAAGCATCCTTAATCCATTCATGTTTCTGTGAATCATTTGTGAAGCCCATAAACCATCTGAAACCATCGCTACTTGATTTCAAAGTGATGATCTATAACAATCTATCTAATCTTTTATTCAAATTCCCTTTTAAAGTTAGATCATTGTTAAAACAAAGGCTCTCTCATAACCTTTGTGTTACCATTCAATCCACGGTGAATCTAAGACCATTTCGCATCCTTAGTGTGACCATTCGTTCCATCAAAGCATCCTCAACCCATTCATGTTTCTGTGAATAATTTGTGAAGCCCATAACCCATATGAAACCATCGCTACTTGATTTCAAAGTGACGGTCTATAAGGAGGATCATATTATATTCATATACTCTTACTGGGTGGTTTCTGAGACCCCATCGAACCTGAAACAGCTGTAAACTTTTTGATTAGTGCAGAAGGAATCACCTAAATATGAGGGAGAGTGGAGACATATGAGGTTTTTTTACTCTTATCCATCCCATGTCTCGGCTTTGGGGAAGAGCATCCTCTCATAAGTTGCATCTTTTTAATCACAGAAGTGCCTTTACGAACTGGGCTTTTGGGCACCTTCTTCTTTGTTGCTGCTAGCGCCACCTCTTTTCTTATACCCCTCTTGCAAGGTCATGACATGTTGCTTCTGGACATTTGCTGGTACTCTCTGCGGAAGTACCTGTGGAGTTTGACTTTGGTTTCTAGGAACATCTCTCTGGGAATTGGGGAAAAGCTGCGATATAGCATTTATTTTCTCAGCATCAAAATCCATATCATCACCAAGAAGGTCATCATTCTCCACCATATCCTCGTCCATACTGATTTTTTCATATGCCAAAGCCAGACGTTCACGTTCCTGATTTTCATATTCCATAATAAACACATTGTCATCGTCTTCCACAATCATATCATCCACATTACCAATATCAATGGGATTTTTATAAGAATCTTCATACCTTTCTTTGCCTTAATATTAGAGGTGGGTGTCATGAGTGAATCTGGCTCTCGTATTGTCAGCGTCGTGTTAGTTTCCAACATTCTCCTCACATCGAAAGCTCTTTCCTTTGGATTTGGCAAATCCGACATAGGTGTTTTTCCTTTTAAGCATCGAATTCTTTGCTCCTCTGTCTCCGATTGGTAAATTACCAATCGTCCATTACATTGCACTTCTGCTTCTTCATCTTCCTGAACTCTTTTTGAGATTGTGCGTTGCGAATCCTCAGAAAATTTCCTGGAATCATTATCCTTATTCCAATTACTTTGGCTTGATTTTCGGGTTAATTCTCGAGTAGCCGTGACTCGATCCCGAAGTCTCCAGACCGCTTGGGATTTTGCAGGAGCATACCTTGAAAATCCCTCTCTTCTTTATTTTTATCCCATTCTTCTGAGACTTTTTGAAATCTGTTGGGAACATGCTCATGAGCTTTGTAAACACTCCCCTCGGATCCCCCCCTCCTTGCATTAAAAAGAGAGCCTTTATCCTTCCTAATTCTAGCCGAAGGGGAGCGATAACGTTTTAAGCTTTCTTGAGGGCCATCAAGCTTCCTTGGAGCTTCCAATTCGAGCCACGACTTCCTCTTTTGAAGTCGTTGATCCTCCGTCATCTCCGGACATGAGCTCTCCTCATGTGAAACTCTCTTACAAGTAAAGAAAAACCTATGCAAGCCGTCGTATTCAAACAAGATTTTACCCACATCGCCATTTGGGAATCCAATACAGCATTCAAATTGCAGAGGCTCATCTGCGTTAACCAAGATTTGGATCTGTGCAATATCTGCTTCCCAATTTCGGTGAATGTTCCGTCATTCCAAAGATACACATGCACTCATGTCACTTTGATCCAAAATGGCAGAGTGTTAGGGAATTCTTCTCTAGTCGATGGTTCTCATTTCTTAAGAGCGAAACTCCATCTGTTAAAATGGCATGAACACTTATTCAAAACCTTTACGAGATCCTCTTCGGCTTCAAAATCAAATTGAAAGCATCCATTTCCTAAATTCCTACCTCGGACTCTCCCTTCTATTCTCCCTTCTGTCACCTACATTTTTTCAAATAACATAAATTAACTATAATTAACTACATAACTATAGGAAAAAAGATGTAATATTGTGTGTATAATCTACAATATATACAATTTTATCTTTTGTTTATGTGTCATCTCCTCTTTCACTCTTTTTTTTCTTCTTTAACTACACTAAAAATAATAATAAAGACAATTTACAATTAAAAAAACCATAAACTGTAATAGAGATTCTACAACAATTTATAAATAACAAGAACAATATAACAATCTACAAACACAATTCACTTTTATTACCACCCAAAATTTCAATATAATATATATTATATGCATTACACTATCAGAGAATTTCTTTTACCTCATCAACTGAAAACAAACTCCATCTTAAAATCGCACGTACACTATGTCAAAAATACAACATTAACTATACAATCCTAATAGCACCGATAAAATAGCATATAACTTTACCTTCAAATATGTGATTAACTTATACCTTACTTAGCATATATGTATGACACAATAACATGTACACTAACGAGATTTTAATAAATTTAATTAAGATATATACACTATCACCTCGACCACATATCACACAATGCCTCGAAGTCATTTTTAAAATATAAATCCAAATGCGTTAAGAAAACTCTATGTTGATTTGGTAATTTGAGACCTATTGAGAGAAGAAACATAACATACACAAGAATAATATGGCAATTGTGCTACATGTCTTGGTAATCTAAAAGAAAAGGAAAAAAAAACCATTTATTTTACAGTCACAAATTTCACCATAAATGTATTTCAAATTGAATATATTATAAATATAACATATTCTTATTGTCGCAACATGTCCTTATTATCAAAGAGAAATAGTTTGATATTTTATATGCTTATGATGAATAAAAAAAAGCTCATTCACTATATATATTATTATTCTACCAACTTTTCAATACAAAATTAAAAAATTACATGATATTCACTCATTAGAAACTATTATCTACCAACAAACATTTACTAACAAATACTATGAAATAGATTGTAAAATTAAATCTTTCAAATTATCACATACCTTCCCCTAGGATGAACAGATCAACGATTTTGACGATTTTACTATCTTGAGTAAAACAATATGTATGTTAAACTTCAGTTTTACACTTGTTGATGATCTTAATTTGTTGATATCCAAAAACATATAATACGTGCTTGTTAGCTTAGGGATGTTTAAACTCAACCAAAAATATTATATCAGAAAATCGAAAACCGTCGGTTACACTTTTTTTTTATAACTGGAAAAATCGAAATCAATCTCCCTTTATTACTTTGCACGTTGTGAGACTTTCAAAATATTGTTGTTGGTAACGTCATTCGAGAGGCATTTAAGTGCAAAATCAATTTGATTTGTGTAACTTAAGGCTTAGATCCAAATAGTTATGATGATAATAACTTTGTAATCTCCATTTAAGTATTCTTCTTCTCATTACTTACACGAACAAACATACAATCTCTTGCTTCTTGTTTTTTCTTGTTGTGAATGAGAGTACAACATATTAACACAAACTCCCAAATATTATGGTAAGTTCTTCATTCCCTAATCTGTTTGATATTTTTTTGATTTGCTGTGGTTTTTTGTCATAACTATCACCCCATTAACCGGAAACAAACTTCATTTTCAAATCACACGTCTACTTCATCAAGAATACAACATCAACTACACAATATTTTTCAAACCTGCCCTTGCAAAAAAAAAAAAAAATTTACTAACAATTACTATGAAATAAACTATATAATTAAAACATTTAAATTATCACAAATCCGCGCAACGCGCGAAACTTTTCCTAAAAAACAAATCTTGACGTACTTATTAGTACATATTTAGCATCATATCTACATCATCAATTAAATAGTATTAAAATTTTAATTAATACTAATACTATTCTATCAATGTTTGTAGCATAACATATATTCTAATTATTATATTGATGCATAAATATAAATTCACATCAATTAAATAAATGATGCAGTTACTATATTCTATTAACATTAATTATGTTAATTAGGTTGTCACAAATACTAACATCACTTATCCTACTCAAATTGACACAAATTAATATTGATTATAACAACAGATACAAATATATTTTTTTTTAATTTTTAAATAGGTAATTCGTGTACCCGATCTAATACTCATTCCTTTCTCGTATCCTTCTCATACCCATTTAAATAAAATAAATGGTCCCGTCCCACAATTTTTAGGGCTGCTTCTGAAAGACTTTTATTATATCTTATATAATATCACATATGTTTTTTCTATAGTTATGTAGTTATTATAGTTTTATAAGGTTATTCATCAATATAACCCTATCATTAAATTAAGAACAAAAAAGTAAAGAGATAAATCCATCCGGAGTATCAGATTCTCCCAATTTCGGAGTATCCATATTCTCCCCAAATCTGGTACCCCCTATGGGTGTAAAACAATTTTGGGCTTGTGCTATAGATATAGTTAATGCTATGAAAGTACAGTGGGATGAAACATCTGGACTTGAGCTATAGATGTAGCTAATGCTATGAACTTTAAGTGGGACAAATCATCTAGGCTTGCGCTTACTTAGCTCCTAAAAGACCGAGTGTTGTAGGATTTAAAAACCCACAGATTCTTCTCCTCTCCGCATCCGCTTCTCTCTCAACAATCGATTCATGTAAAAGAATTAAGAGTTCCAATTATGAAGGATACATATCATTTTTTATGTGTTTATGTTTTTTTTTCTTTAAATGTAGGTTTTAACAATTCATTAAAAAATTAAAATCAAACTGAAAAATATAGATTTTAATAATGACTTTCACTAAGAAAAAAAATGACATTGCAAACAAAAAAATGATTATTAGTAATAATAATATAGTAATATAATAAAATGATTAACAAAAAAGTATCTACTTGAATATAGTAAGGACTTTTTAGAGTGAGTTTTTGAAATGCTGACACGTGGAATTGCGTTTCTCTTTTTTTATGTGTAATTTATGTAAATCATGCTTACATCTCACACTTACTACCTCACACCACTCTTCATAAACAGTCAAACGTTACCACATTATTCCAAAACGAAAACCTTAGCACACTCCAACGAGTCCAAAACTCATACTTCTTATTCGTCACAAGTTGATGCACTAAGAGCTCGCACTTTGCTCGCTGACCACATGAATTTATTCTCGTAGAACCTTAGCAAAACTCCCAATGGACCTTTTCTCATCTGATCTAGCTCTTCTAAAGGAATATGGTCTGGCAAAACATGTGGTTTAACCGAATGTGAACTATATGTGAAGCTCTTTTTGAATATAGGTTCATTCCCAAGCGTAAAAAACCGGGTAGGCAATGATTGGGGTGCTACTATTCTTAATGTTGAAATGATATATCACCTGTTTGGAAACAAACACCAGCTTAAAAACAGAGTTTTTTCAGATATTAATGATTGTCTCTTAATAAGATCTACAAGCTGAATCTTTTCAATATTTTCTTGCAGGATGAGAAGCATGAAGGATATAGACGAAACAGTTGAAGAAGATTGAAGGTTGGCAATAACAAAAAGCGATTCTCCTTGCCTATCAAGTTTTCTAATGTTGATCGTGGCCAAGTATCTATAATCCTTACTTTTTAACAAATCCATATATATATATATATATATATATAAAATACAGTTGAAGAAGAGAGTGGGAACATTGGAAATTACTTTTCACGACCACATATAAAAGTAAATTACATGTGTGAGAGTAATCGGAAGACCAATAATTCATATCATCCTCAAATACAAATAAAATCCGAACATGAATAATCTAAAATAAAACCCTGAATTCAGGTCATCCATAAAAGTATACACATACATAATATGACTTTTAAATTTGAATCTCTGTTTCCAGTTCGATATTCCAAAATCCAAAATTCGATTGCGAAATCAAACATAGAGAAAACAAAAATTTCAAGGACAGAAAATTGACCACGAGATTTGGGAGAAGAGATGAAACTGACCACGAGATTTGGGAGAAGAGATGAAACTGACCACGAGATTTGGGATAAGAAAAGAAATTGGACACGAGATATGAAGAAGAAGTCGATGAGAGTCGGCGTTGTGAGAGTCTCGACGAGAAGGAGAGAATTTTTGTTTTCATTGTATTTGTCTTAATCTTTGAATGAAGATAAGAAGAGAAGAGTGTGCGAGTTTATTTTGAATTTTAAATTTTTATTTTAACTGTGCGAGTTTATGCATAGCCTCCTCCCACGCCACATAAGACACTAGGCCTGGGCATAAAAACCAGACTCGAAGAACCGAATCGAAACGAACCGAATTAGAAGATACCGAACCGAACCGGAACGACCTAAATACCCGAATGGGTCCTATACTTCTATATCCGAAAATCTGGAACCGAACCGGGAATCGAATGGGTATGCAAAATACCCAAATGTAATTATATATCCAAAAATATTTGTTGTACTTACACTTTAAATAACTTAAATACTCAAAATTGTAATTATAAACCAAATATATTAGTTATATTTATCAAATTTGAAGTATTTTAGATAATTTGGATATTCGGAACCGACCCGGACCCGAACGGAACAGAACCGAACCCGAAACAAAAAAAAACAAAATACCCGAATGGGTGTTATTCTCTAGAACCGAAATACCCAAACCCGAAAAAAACCGATCCGAACCCGAACGGATACCCGAATACCCAGGCCTAGAAGACACTATTTTAAAAGATAATATTTGTTGACAGATCAATATTTAAAACACATGTTTCTCATATAATCTCTCAATTTGGCTGTAAATGGTAACATTTTAATTGCTGAATATGCCTGAAAAAACTTTTATTACACTAGTTGGGTAATCGGAGGAATTGTGAGGAATTGATTGAATTCAACACTTTTGTGCTAGTTTATGCATAACCTCCTCCTCCCACGCCAAGGAAGACACTGTTTTCTAAAGAGGTTTTAGAATCTTTTAAATTAATTACTGTTTTAAAAGATAATATTTGTTGACCATAAAAGATGTCAATATTTAAAACACACGTTTCTCCTATAATCTCTCAATTTGGCTGTAAATGGTAACAACTTAATTGCTTAATATGGCTGAAAAAAACTTTCATTACACTAGTTAGGTAACCTGAGGAATTGGAAGGAATTGATTGAATTCAACACTTTTGTTTTCAGTTTTTGTTTTCCAGCAATTATTATTATTTTGTTGTCATTTAATTAGGAGCTACTTTTGTAGCCCACTACGGGAAGGCTCGCACATTGCTCGAGTTTATGTGATATTTTGACTGTTTTAATTTTATGATCTATTTAATTATATTTGTTAGTAAATGTTTGTAGGTAAATATTATTTTTAAAGTTGTGAATACCATGCATTTTAAAACAAATTGTATTAAAACATTGGCAGAATAATAATATTTATAGAGAATGAGGTTTGACCCTATTAGAGCGGTGAAACTATCACTATTCCGAGAAATCACATGGACATAATCAAAAAGAATGTCTCAGAGAGTAGAATACAAATTGCAACAGTGGTGGTGGTTTGAGTTTTTATGGATTATAAATTCACATCAATTAAATAAATGATGCAATTACTATATTTTATTAACATTAATTATGTTTAATAGATTGTCACAAATACTAACATCACTTACCCTACTCGAATTGACACAAATTAACATTGACTATAATAACCGATACAAATAATTTTTTTATTTGCATCAGGTTATAAAATAAGATTTGTTTACAGGGACTATTTCGAAATGCTCACACGGGTCATGCTACAAATTGTCATGTGTCATTTTTTTAGTTCTACATAACAACATAAAATAGAATTTAAAACAAAAATACTAATAAACTGGTAAACAAAAAAATTTAACTACACTAAATAAAAATAATAATACAACTAAATACAATTAAAATAATCATAAATTGTAATAGAGATCCTATAACAATTTATAAATAACAAGAACAATATAACAATTTATAAACACAATTCACTTTTATTACCACCCAAAATATGCATATAATATCTACTATATGCATTGCACTATCAGAGAATTTCTTTTACCCCATCAACTGGAAACAAACTCCATCTCAAAATCTCACGTACACTATGTCAAAAATATAACATTAACTAGACAATCCATGATATCACCGATCAAATAGCATATAACTTTACCATCAGATATGTGATTAACTTTTACCTTACTTATCATATATGTATGACACAACAACATGTACATTAACGAGATTTTAATAAATTTTATTAAGATATATATACTATCACCTCGACCACATATCACACAATGCCTCGAAGACGTTGTTGAAATATAAATTCAAATGCGTTAAGAAAACTATATGTTGATTTGGTAATTTGAGACCTATTGAGAGCACAAACATAACCTACACAATAATAATATGGCAATTGTGCTACATGTCTTGGTAATCTAGAAGAAAAGAAAAAACATACTTTATTTTTCAGTCACAAATTTCACCATAAATGTATTTCAAATAGGTTATATTACAAAATAACATATTCTTATTGTCGCAACATGTTCTTATTATCAAAGATAAATAATTTGATATTTTATATGCTTATGATGAATAAAAAAAAGCTCATTCACTATAGATATTATTATTCTACCAACCTTTCAATACCAAATTAAAAAATTACATGATATTCACTCATCATAAACTATTATCTACCAACAAATATTTACTAACAAATACTATAAAATAGATTTTAAAATTAAAACATTCAAATTATCACATACCTGAGCAAAGCGCATACCTTCCCCTAGGATGAACAGATCCAAAGATTTTGACGATCTTACTATCTTGAGAAAAATAATACTCCCTCCGTTTCACAAAGAGTGTCACTTTGACTCTTAGTTTTTGTTTCACAAAGAGTGTCACTTTATATTTTCAATGCAATTTTTAAAACTAAATCTCTGTTTTATCCCTACTATTTTAACCTATTAATTAGAGAGAGAAACTGATTTGGTGTATTAATAAAGGTTATAAAAGAGATTTACAAGTTTTTCTTAATTTGTGTGAAAAATGTCATAATGACACTCTTTGTGAAACAGAGGGAGTATGTATGTTAAACTTCAGTTTTACACTTGTTGAATATCTTTATTTGTTGATATCCAAAAACATATAATACGTGCTTGTTAGCTTAGGGAAGTTTAAACTCAACTAAAAAAATTCTATCAGAAAATCAAAAAACCGTTAGTTACACTTTTTTATAACTGGAAAAATTGAAATCAATCTCCCTTTATTACTTTGCACGTTGTGAGACTTTCAAAGTATTGTTGTTGGTAACGTCATTCAAAAAGCATTTATGTGCAAAAACAATTTGATTTTTATAACTTAAGGCTTAGATCCAAATTGTTATAATTATAATAAAACAAAATAAAGAGATTAAAAAATTAAGTGTTAGAGTTATGAAAGACACATAACAATTTTTTATGTGTTTATGTTTTTTTTTCTGTAAATGTAGGTGACACATGTCAATGCGTGCAATGCCATGTGGCATCATTTCAAAGCTCACTCTAAAAAAACTTACTATATTAGAATAGATTTATGTGTTTATGTTTTTTTTCTTTAAATGTAGGTGACACATGTCAATGTCTGAAATGTCACGTGCCAGCATTTCATGGTAAAATGTTTTTAAGAAAAAACATTATACTTTTTTTCTTTTTTCTTTTAAGCTCCCATTTATGTGCTATTTAACCTAAACGTTCGAAGTCACCAACACTTTATGTAAAACCATTTGCAATGGTAGTCTCTTAAAGAGTCTCTTACCATTAAAAAGTTGAAAAATAATTAAAAAAAAGGAGAGAAAGTGTAAGATGAGTAAGTGTTGTCTAATTTTCTTATACAATTCAAATTTTAATTTTTCCAAACGTGATCCTCGAGAAAGAAGACGTCTATGCATCACTTTGGAAGAAACGAGCCTACGATCTTCTCAAACTTCACTTAGCTAAAAGTTTTTGCCAGCTTCATTTCATGCCACACGTTCCTGATGTTCCAACCTTCATGTCCAAAGACCTTTTCATCGACTACCTTGATGCATACGTCACCGTTTCAATATAACTATGGTCATATTTTAAAAGGTAAAAAAGTTCTTGTCGTCGAAGGTGAAAATTCCGGTATAGAGATTAGTTTTGATCTTTACAACTTCGAAGCTAATACGGTCGTTATCGTCATAACTCTGGTAAGTAACTAAATAAGTTTTAGAAATACTTGGTCTTATCCCAATTAAAATACTTCTTTCAGATTTAAATTTCATAGCAATCATATATAATACTACTAATTAACAACATAAATCATAATACAATAAGAGATATAGAAATATCAATTATATTTAAATTTCATAGCAACCATATATAATACTACTAATTAACAGCATAAATCATAATACAATAAGGGATATAAAAATATAATTTTTTAATAAGTTTCTTAATATATGTGAAAATAGTAGAATGACACTTTTTTGTGAATCACATAGAGTATTTAACACTTACAAGTTATGCTCATGCGCATTGCTCTGTCCACATGTTATATACAAGGTTATTTACGAGATAAATTAGTTGAACAAAAAAAAACTTACAACTAAATTTAATCACAAAGTTATCGCACAATCCATCACAAATGAACTTGATCAAGAGATATAATATTGTAAGGGTTTTTTTGAATGAGCTTTGATATGCTGCCACGTGGAACATTAGAATTTGACATGTGTCATACCTTCATTCTACACATTTATATTTGAAACAAAAACTGGTCAACAAAAGAGAATAAAAAAAATTCAACTATACTAAACAAAAAATCTTATATAATATATAAAGGTTTTTTCGAATGAGCTTTGATATGGTGTCACATGGCACATCAGAATTTGACATGTGTCATACCTTCATTCTACACATTTATATTTGAAGAAAGAACTTGTTATCAAAAGAGAAAAAAAACTTCAACTATACTTCACAAAAATAATAAATACAATTAAATACAATTCATAAAAAAAACTGCAGTAGAGATTCTACAACAATCTATAAATAGTAAGAACAATACAACAATATTTATAAACACAACTCACTTTTATTACCACAAAAAAATTCAACAGAATTTATACTATATGAATGTTGTCCTCAATTTTAAGTAGTAACAAACCTTTGATGTTCAAATTTCGAGACTTTACACATGGATATGTGAATATAGAGATTGCCAATACACAAGTTTTCTTTGTTCTTTTGTTGTCAGATAAATACTCGGGTCCAGAGTTTTAATAGACCAACTTTCATAGGATTTTAAACTAGATCAAAATAAATCCATCACAACCTTGTGATCAAGTTCATTTGTGGTGGATTGTGCGATAACTTTGTGATTAAATTCAGTTGTAAGTGTGTTTTTGCCCAACCAATTTATCTTATATATAACATGTGGACAGAGCGCTGCGCACGAGCATAAGTTGTAAATGTTAAATACTCTATGTGTTTCATAAAAAGTACCATTCTACTATATATTCTAATATAGTAAGGTTTTTTTAAGACCTGCTTTGAAACACTAACACGTGGCACAAGAGAAGTTGACATGTATCATATAAAATAAAAATAAAAATAACAAAAAACGAATTGAAGAAACTTCATCTACAAGCTCTCCGATCAAATCCTCACGACTTAACCCTGAATTCCCCAGCCCTACCCTCCGATCAAATCCTCCCGACTCACTACCCTCGAAGCCTTGTCTCACCATTAAAGCTTCTTCTTCTTCTTCTTCGGGACTCTCGTATCCGCCGCTACTCTCGGTTTCAAGATCTAATGTCAAAGCTTAAACCTTTACCATTTTTTGTTGTCGTCATCGTCATTGGCGCTAGATAGAGCTTCTCCGGAGAAGTCCTGCTCAGAATGGTGTCGGAAGAGGCCATGATGTTCATCATGCTGCTGCTGCTATCCATGGCTTCCCGATTGAATATTCACAAGATGAAGACCCTATTTGGGGATTTCTTGGATTTTGCGAAGCGATTGAATTTAAGAGAAACAAATTTGGGATAGGACTGATTACTGGCATCAAGTGGGATTGGGCACATATTCAGATCCAAAGGCAACAACAGCGGCTCAACAGCATGTACAATTTCCGATTCCCTTTAGGCATTACTCTCTTTTAGTTGTGTTAAGTGTGTTTGGATAGAAGAGAACAAAGTGTCATAGAAAGGCACTGTAACGCAGTCGCAGCAGCCACAAATGGGGTGGCTCGCCAAACATAAACAGTTTGGTTATGTTTACATCAAGAATTTCCTTAGCTGTTGAATGCTTATTTCACGCCAAGAGCCACAATGGGTTGGGTTGGATCATCTACTACACATTGTTCTTGATAAGTCTTCCCTTTGTCATCTTGATTGGTCTTCGTGTCTTCATGGCCATCTCTTATTCTAGTTGTGGCTCAAGTCAAATTGTAATGTCATTTGCGTCAAAAGAACAATGTGTTGATGTTCCTAAGGCTCGAGAACCGTGTGCTGATGTTTCTGAGGCTCAGCGACGTGAAGAATCTAAATACACCTTGCTTTTAATGTTACACTCACATGAGTCCTTTTTCTAAATATTGAATTTCTGTGGGGACTTCAAATTATGTTTCTTGTGACTCAACTTTAGATCCCTCATATACTTACGCAAGTGGTTCAACGTTGCGGTTCGTGAATTAGATTATGATGCTAAAGCTTGGATTTTGACATGTTCTTCTATCTTTAATTTACAACTCCGAAGATCATTGCTACTAGACAATTAACAGTTTGAAGCTTCCTATCCCTTCCATCAAGTTAATCATCCATCCAAGTAAAAAACCTCGAGATTTGGATTTTACTACAAGCTTGTAATCGAATCCTGAACAATAAAGTAAAATTTTTGTAGATTTTGCTCTGGGTTTTGATTATTGAGAATTGATTATTACAAAAAATTGTTGAAATTATGGTTTAATGATCAGTTATCGATGCTAGTTTTTTCTTAAATTCTCAGCCTATGTTTTATGTACGGTGCGATCTTATGTAGAAACTATGAAGTTCTTTAGTCTAGAATCATTTCCAATATTGATTTTGTTTGCTCTGTGTTAGATTTAAGATGGTAACTCTTTAACTCTGTATATATGGAATTTATGACGTTCCTTTCTGAAAGTAGATGATTTTTATGTTTTTGACATTTTGAAGTTATTTAGTTGACTATGACATTGTTGTGACAGTTATCATAGCCGATCAAGCAACATGTTGAGGAGAAAGTAGGGAAAGCCATTCAGTAACACAACCATCTCGTCAGTGAAGTTGATGTAGGACTCTGTGTTCGAGGAGGATAGTTTTGTAAAGGACCTAGGATCCGTAGATGCGAGGTAAACATGTCTTTCTTATCGAATCGTTAGTCTTGATCTCTATCTACAAGCCCTTTCTTTCAAGTCCAAATCCTGTTAGGAATTTGATAGTTAAGCAACTATGTAGTAAATGTTTGTCCTAATCTAGAAACCGTTACTTCAGGAGCTAACATGTAGTTGCTACCGTGCTTTAGGTGACATTGTTTACAAAGAAGCACAGTGTTGTGCGCGCTGGGGAAGATGTTCAGATGGTATACGCCTGTATTGACTTGGTATCAACACAGGCGTTACCTATAAAACTCTGAAGAATATTGCTACTATAGAAGTAAAACTCTGAAGATTCTACAAGTGATACATGTAACAAATGATAAAAGAAAAATTAATTACATTAAATTCTATGAAATTCTATGAAATTTTTAATTACTAAAGATTATATATATATATATAATCTTTAATAATTAAGAATTTCATAGAATTTTAATGTATATATATATATATATATATTAAAGTGAAAGAAAATAATTAGGGATATATAAAAATAATTTCATAGAATTTTATGTAATCAAGACTCACCAATTCGATAAGAAAGACATGTTTACCTCACATCTACGGATCCTAGGTCTTTTACCAAATTATCCTCCTCGAACCGAGAGTCTTACATCAACTTCCCTTACGAGATGGTTGTGTTTCTGAATGGCTTTCCCTACTTTCTCCTCAACATGTTGCTTGATCGGCTATGATAACTGTCACAACAATGTGAGTCAACCAAATAATTTCAAAATGTCAAAAACACAAAAATCATCTACTTTAGAAAGGAACGTCATAAATTCCATATATATAGTTAAAGAGTTACCATCTTAAATCTAAGACAGAGCAAACAAAATCAATAGTGGAAACGATTCTAGCCTAAAGAACTTCATAGTTTCTACACAAGATCGCACCGTACATAAAACATAGGCGAAGAATATAAGAAAAATCTAGCATCGATAACTGATCATTAAACCACAATTTCAACAAATTTCTTGATGTCAAAAAAAAAAAAAATCAATTCTCAATAATCAAAACCCAGAGCAAAATCCACACAAATTTGACATTATTGTTCAGGATTCGATTACAAGCTTTTAGTAAAATTCAAACCTCGAGGTTTTTTACTTGGATGGATGACGAAAGCGAGAGGAAGCTTCAAACTATTAATTGTCTAGTAGCAATGATCTTCAAAGCTATAAAGATAGAAGAACATGTCAAAATTCAAGCTTTAGCGTCATAATCTGATTCACGAACTGCAACGTTGAACCACTTGCGTAAGTATATGAGGAATCTAAAGTTGAGTCACAAGAAACAGAATTTGAAGTCCCCACGGAAATTCAATATTGAGAAAAAGGACCCATGTGAGCGTAACATTAACAACAATGTGTATTTAGTTTCTTCACATCGCTGAGCCTCAGGAACATCAACACACACGGTTCTCGAGCCTCATGAACATCAACACACTGTTCTTTTGCCGCGAATGACTATTTGATTACAAGCTTTTAGTAAAATCCAAACCTCGAAGTTTTATACTTGGATGGATGATTAACTTGACGGAAGCGAGAGGAAGCTTCAAACTGTTAATTGTCTAGTAGCAATGATCTTCGAAGCTGTAAAGATAGAAGAACATGTCAAAATCCAAGCTTTAGCATCATAATATGATTCACGAACCGCAACGTTGAACAACTTGCCTAAGTATATGAGGAATCTAAAGTTGAGTCACAAGAAACAGAATTTGAAGTCCCCACAGAAATTCAATATTGAGAAAAAGGACCCATGTGAGCATAACATTAACAACAATGTGTATTTAGTTTCTTCACGTCGGTAAGCCTCAGGAACATCAACACACTGTTCTTTTGCCGCGAATGACTATACCTTTGTAGACATTCGGAACACCATCTCCGACTGAGTACTTGAAACCCCTACTATCATGCAGGCTTATGGATATCAAGTTCCTCTTCAATGATGGAACATGCCTAACTTCATTCAGTATGCGGAATCTACCATCATGCGTCCTGATCTTAATGGAACCAATTCCAACAACCTTGCAAGTAGCACTGTAGAGACTTTAAAATGAGTTATAGTTTTAAAAGTTAATAATTTTACTAATCACACTTTTGCTTTCTTAAAATCTCTCAAAATCCCTAAAAACACTCACAGCCAACTTCTTGTTTTTTGTTTTTTTTAAGTCACAGTCACAAATTAAAAAAATAATCACAGTCTAAATTTTTAATCATTATTTAAAAATTTTAACATTAAAAGTTCTAACCAAACAGAACCAATATCTTCACAGTATTTAACAAATAATTTATTTTTATTTTTTCGATACGATAACTTATTTATGTTCAAAAAAGTCTGACAAAAGATACTCAAGTCAAAGTTGAAG
Source organism: Alliaria petiolata (assembly GCA_020283515.1). NCBI lineage: Eukaryota > Viridiplantae > Streptophyta > Magnoliopsida > Brassicales > Brassicaceae > Alliaria > Alliaria petiolata. The sequence continues at coordinate 7,770,184 of JAHZTW010000004.1, forward strand.
GAAACCCTAAACTGATAGAAAACTTGCGTTTAGCCTAAATAAGTTATTGTATTGGTAACACTTAAATATGATTATATATTTACTTATATTTTTTTTTCATGACAATACTGATAAATTGTACTTGTGACATTCCATATAGTCTAAGGAAAAAAATGGAAAAACATTTAAACTACGTGATGTAATGAGTGGTTTTGCGTAAGCGTTACCAGTCTTATATATTCATGGTCATAACTAATTTAATTTTGTTTTCTTCTTTTTCATGTTTAATTTATTTTAATAGGTTATGTAATAGTTAATTATAAGTCAATTCAATTGATGTGATATAATATTTACATAAATCAAAAAATTAGTTTTAAAAACAAAAACTAATTTTTAGCCTAAATAAGTGAATTTTGAAACCGCGATATTTGTACTTGTGATCTAAATGCTAGAGAGATCACTTTTTTACCAGTTTGCTAGTTTTCTTATAATATGGAAAAAATAGTGATATCCACATATAATAATGACATTTATATCTTAGAAACAAGATTATAAAATTATTTAGCCTAAATAAGTTATTGTATTGGTAACACTTAAATATGAGTATATATTTACTTATATTTTTTTTTCATGACAATACTGATAAATTGTATTTGTGACATTCCATATAGTCTAAGGAAAAAAATGGAAAAAAATGGAAAAAAATTTGAGTGGTTTTGCGTAAGCGTTACCAGTCTTACATATTCATGGTCATAACTAATCTAATTTTGTTTTCTTCTATTTCATGTTTAGTTTATTTTAATAGGTTATGTAATAGTTAATTATAAGTCAATTCAATTGATGTACTTTTGTATTCTACTTTTTCATGTTTAGTTTCTTTTTAATGAGTTATATTATAGTTAATTATAAGTTAGTATATATGCATATCACATTCGAAGTTAAAATGATTGAGATGCATCTGAGTTAATCGATCAAATTTTGACAAGTGTAATATTTGTTTTTAATTAAGAAAGTCATGGTTAAAAGAAAAAAGATATAATTTCAATAAGAATATGATAATCAATTCGTCAAAATTTTAGGATAAATACATATATATGTAGTAAAATCACTAGAAATAAACATAATTTATATAGGAATACAAAATTCTCAAAATTTAGAAATATTTAATAAAATTAGTTGGAAACAATTATAAATGAAAATAAAGATAAATTTTGACAAGTAATTCGATTTTATTTTTATTTTTTGTTTTCAATTTTTTTTTTTTACGGGTTTAGAATATATAACTAAAAACCCGCATAATCTAGTTAACTATAAAATTTAATGTAAACACAAAATAGTATATCAGAATTTATCGTCAGATCTATTCTTTTAAAAATTTAAACAAAATACAAAATACTAATTCAGAATTTGGTTTAATACAGTTTAATAAATTGTTGGTTTTCGAGTTTTTGTTTGTTGGTTCCGGTTTATCAACCGGTCTAACTTTTTATGCGTTTTATTATTAACCCAACCCAAAAATACTTTCAATTTATGATTATACCCGATCCGACCGCCATTCTACCAGTTTTAAAAACTACAAATAATCAAAACCATATAGGAAAGGAATACAGACAATCCTTTCTCCCTTAGGTATATTCACCGTATTTAACAATAACTTATTTAGGTTCAAAAAGTCCGAATTCGTTAGCCGACAAAAGATACTCAAAGTTAAAGGAAACCCTAAACCCATCGAGAACTTGCGTCTCTCTCTCTCTCTCTCTCTCTCTCTCTCTCTCTCTCTCTCTCTCTCTCTCTCTATGGCAACAGCAGGAGATGGGTAGTTTGGATTTAATCGTGTCAATTACTCCGAATACTTATCTGATATGTTTGATTTTCATTCTAGAGTAAAGACCCATCTGTCTGATATGTTTGATTTCCGTTCTAGAGTAAAGAACTTACTGCGATTTGTTTTCATGATTGATTTTTGTAGTTGTACCCTCGTCAACGGGGGTGTGGTGGGACATCAACACACCCCGTTGGGGGGGGGGGGGGGTACAACTACAAAAATCAACACATGTCCGGTTCCCGATGGTTACGACCCTGGTTGTGTCCGTCGGAGTATAGTATCGGCGTTGGCAAATTTCATGGGTCCTAGTCCAGTCGTAATCTTTTGCTATGGCAACCTAGAATACATCCATCCTCTAGTCTTGAAAGAGATCTCGGATTCTGGAATCCTCCTTAGACACTCCCCCTTCGGTTGGTTAATCATCTCTCTTTCTACCATTAATGGTGGATTTTTTATTAGACTCATCTGGCTTTCCGTATTTTCCAGGTGTGAAGGCCCTCTATTGGGATTTAGGTGAATGGCAAACTGATAGTCCATCTACGGATACAGTATTGCTCATATCCGGTGATGAAGATTGGTATTTTGAGATTGTAGACAGGCGCTTCAAGCGTACTCTTCGCGCATTTCCAGATCAGCCACCACTAGAGACCTATCTCGACAAAAAGTGGGTCTGGAAAGACTTACTTGAAGTTGTTTTTTCTTTGAATGAAATAATTACCAGCAAAGAGCTATAATAAGCAGTTACTTGAAGGTTTTTTTTTTTTTTTTTTTTTTTGTACACAGGGGAAAAATATTCAGGGCCTTTTTATGTGGATACAACGGGCCAGATACGTTACATATTAAAGTGTCAACTTTACTGGTGGTGCAATGTATGCCAGTATCCTGGAGCAAGCTGTTACGATTTCATCGGCCATCTCAATAGTTCAGAACACAAAGAGAAGGTAAGCATCCTAGCCTCCTACTCTCAGCTTTGTATCATTACGTTTGTACTTGTCATTACATTTGTACTTGTCATTACATTTGTACTTGTCTAACCATTGCCACAATCGTAACAAAATATTTCGGTTTCAAAATGCAGTTGTTTGACCGGTTGTCTCTCGCCGATAAACCTGTCAAGATGTGCACACTATGCGATTATCCATATTACGATAAAAAGAATATGAGACTCCACTTGGAAAGTGAAGAACATGCACACAAAGAAAAAGTAAGCGTCCTTTCATCCTATCCTCAACTTGTATCATTACATTTTCTCATTGTAAGAAAACCTCTCCATGTGCGCAGGCCGCCGGACCAAGTGCCTCTCATGAGACAGACGCTTTATTTGTCGATCCACGCAACACAGCTCCGGCGAGCAAGAAGAGTGCATGGACCATGTTGTGTTGTTTCAGTTAAACTGATGGATGATATGCTTTTTTTTTACCTATGGAGATATGGTTTCTTCCATTAGTTTTTATTTATTTTATTGGTCATCAAATGTTCCTCTTGGGATAAAGTGGCACAGTAACAAAGTCTTTTAGTTTGAATGTTTGGTGTTAATGCCGGCAGATGTTAGGTCATCTCCATCAGGGTATTTAAAGGAGGTTTCTTAAGATTAAAAAAATAGAAAAAAATAAAAAGTGATGAGAGAGGGGAAGATAGCTCTCTTGTTAGAGAGCTCTAAGCAACGTTTCTTAACAAATAAATCTTTCTCATTGGTTCATTATGTTTTTATTTAAAATTTAATTAAATTATGAAATTATTTTAATTAAATATAGTTAAAATACCCTTTTAAGAGACTTAATAGATGGAGATGCTCTTATGTTTCTATAGTGGAACAGTATAGTTGGTTTCATAGGAAAATAAATTAAACAACGAAGTAATACCAATGCTGAGCAATATGTTGAAAATTTTAGGTTAGGTTTTTAGTCCCTGTTGTTTCTCCTGACGGTTTGTTTCTAAATCGCTTACAAAATTCTGAGCAATTTCTCAATTGTATATAACCTTTTCTCCAAGACTCCAACTATTCTCTCCAATTATCGTTTGAAGTTGCAAAGTGACAAAAAAAATCAGACGAAATTCTCAAGCAAAAGACCAGTGTTTCAATATGCTGAACTAAATTTTTAAGCCATGCACATGATATTGCAAATCTTTTATTAGCAGAAAAATGGCAAAAAGAATAGCTTAAAACACCGTATTGCCGTTGATAGTAATGACAGTTTATCTTGCAATATAGTTGTGAATTACACAGTGCCGACCCAATCAAATTGGTGGCCCAAAACAAAAAAAATAGATATAATATTTTTTTTTCAATTATTAAATAATATAAATTTAACAAAAACTATATATATATATATATATTGTTATAGAAAGTCTAAATTATCTTGTATTTAATATTTTTCTTTATGGTTGTGACCTTATAAATGTACTATTTTACAAATTTTATAATAAAAATATGGCTCAACAATTAATAAATAAATTTGGTGGCCCTAATCCATGGCTTAGCCCGCTTGTGCTCTGGACTACGATGGTTTGGTGTGTTGATGATGGTCGATGAGTGATGACTGAATAGTAACTATAGCTATATTTTTTTTTTTGACAACAGTAACTATAGCTGGATAAAAAATGTGTGTATTAAAAAAACATTAACAGAAAAAATGTATGGTTAGTTAGTCTGTTAGTGCGTATACATTTTCTAAAATCATTTATCAGTATTTGTCACGCAAAAAATATATTTTAAGTAAACATATACTCATATTTAAATGTTTCCAATACAATAACATATATTTAGGCTAAATAATTTTATAGTGTTGTTTCTAAGATATAAATGTCATTATTATCTGTCGATATCACTATTTTTTTCCATCTTATAAAAAAAATAGTAAACTGGTAAAAAGTGATCTCTCTAGCAATTGGGTGAATTATAATTCCATATCCAAAATTCACTAATTGAAAGCACCCAAGTTTATACAAAGCCATATGGATAAATCGAGTAGTTTAGAGCTTATCAACCAGAAGTTCCCAGCAGGTGATTACAATACTTTGTTTTACATTTTCTTGCTGGTTGATTTCTTCCATTTATGTGAGAATTTCGGGGGATTTAAAATACTCTATTTTTTTATTGTTTTTTAGAGACTTAGTGTGAGACTATGGATGAAAATACTCTTAGTTTTTCTCATAGGTTGATGATATGCATTGTGAGTACTATTTTCTCAATTTTTGTTCTCTTTTTAACACAGGAACTTTCACATGATATTCAATTCAAGAGATAAAATCCAAATCTGTTAAAAGTGAAGCAATGGTCGAAGAAACATGCTGTGACATTAAGAAGTTAAATTTTGCGAAGAAGAACATAAAGTCGGTGATCACTGCCCTTGGTCGCCTCACAATGTTAGGTAAGTTATCAAAAATTACTCCATTTTTATTAGTTCAATGTTATCAATATCATCACAAATGCATCCCATGCATGAGTCATGAGCGTGGTTTAACTTGAACGAGTAGAGTATTTAGAAGCTCATTGATGACAGTCGCTGCACAGCTCGAGGTAACTTTTGTAGCTCAACAATCTTTAATTGGCGTTTGTTGGTTCTATTTCACTTGCTTAAGCTTTATGTTCACCATGTGATCCCAAGGCAGTTCTTTGCCATTTTCCTAGCACATTACTCTTTTCATTTTCTGATGATATTCTTAAGATCCTGACTCTATTATATTTTCAGGTTGTAGACCATTTATGTAATTAATTTTGAAGCCAATAGGGATGTTCCTAGCATCACCGAGGTCAGAGAACTGCCTTTAGTGAGTCTACCATATTTTACATACTTAGAATAAGTCCACAGAGATTGTAAAAACAGGCCCACTGTTATGATAGTAGTGGGCACTGCTCTTCTTTCTCAGTTTCTTTATCTTCAACCTCAAGATGGTTTTTTTGTATAATTAACTGTTGGTATTTAAGGTGATGATTTTGCAATTTTGGTGTCATAAATTGAGGTTACTTCTCCCTTTTGTTAGAATAGTACTTGGATTTCAAATCCCTCACTCTTGCATCCTCTGTAGCCCCCTTTGTTCCATTGTTGTCTATTGTTGTGATCTCAGTTTAGGTACTGGGAAAGAGAAAGAGGAACCAAATTTTCTAAATAAGTTATCTGATTCTTGCTTGGTTGTTGATGCTCTGGAGCCATCTGCGAGGGAAGAGTTGGCTGTCAAAGGCGATTGGCGTACACATGAGAAGAATTGCGGGAAACGGTGGGTTTGCGTTTGTGCTTGGTCATGGGTCTTATCCAACGTTAAGGTTTGTTTAATGAGCAGGCCTCTCATTCTTCTCTCTCTGAGAATTTTGTTCTTTTAAATTTGTGCATCTATCATCTACTTCTCTTTTAGATTTTTCCTTTAAGAAATTACATCTCTTTTGGAAAATCACAAAAACAACAATTTCTGACTCGAACTAAAACACACCCCTTAAAACCAAGAAAGAGGAACACAATCACTGCACTGCTACCACGTTTTGTAATTTGATGACCTTAATTAAGTTCTTAGTAAATATTTATGCCGAAAGCACCAGTTTCATATGGCCTTTAGTCAGGACCGGGCCTGATCACAGTTTTTATCACCCACATAATCATCATGGTTAAAGATAAACAAAATAAATAATTAAGACAAATCTCTCACTCATACTCGAGCCAAAGAAAACAAACTTATACGCAGAATTTATCAAACCTGATAATAAAAAAAGAAAAACATTTAAAACACGGAGGAATCACATAGGCTTTGAGATACGACATCACACACCATATTTATTTTATTTTATCAATAACATTATATACTATATGGTTTTTTGATGATTTGGAGGAAATTAATGATGATCAACATAAGTCGTTGCAGTAGCGGTCGCGGATAAAAGGGAACCGTTCACATCTTCCCCAAACAAACTCATGAGTTCGTTCGAATTCTCTTTTGCACTCGAAGTCGCAATAGCTGCAGTCGTCAACGTATATTTTTGTCGAACATCCTTTGTATCGTAGACAAATTGCTGACCAGCAACTTGTTCGTCGGTCCAAAGAGACTTCGAATACAATCTGTTTCCTGTTACCAAATGGGTTTGCATAGTAATTAAGGTTCTATAATCTTTAGTTACCGTCTATAACTAAAACTTTAGTTATTTAAAAATCTTAGTAATTACCAGTTACTGCGACGACGATGACAAAGAGAAGAGTGATAATATAAACAGACCTCACAAAAGTATTAGTCATCCTTCGATATTCTTCTTTTATTTTTTCGTAGTTATATATGCAGAGGAATGAGAAACTCTTAAGACACTTAAGAAGTGTTTTATAGGAGAAGATGACTCTGGTCTTAATTTATGGTAAGATGACTACAAATCAAGCAAAAGTCTTCTTGATAGTAGATCTCGAGATGCCAACTTTAGACACTATTAAACAAATTCACAATACAAAACTCAACGTGTAACACGTTCAGTTGTATAAATAAACCTACTTCCACCCATTTATACAACAATTGTATCCCTCAAAATGTTAAAAATAATAAGAGAAAATTTATCTTTTGTGGGAAAAATCTCTAGGACGTGGCGGCAAAATGTAGAAAATATGCCACGTCTCCGTTAAAGCTGGTATTTGAAGTTGACAGCATCCTAATACGTGTTTTATGGATTAATTATATTCATTTGGAATGGATTAATTTATAGAAGAGATTTGATATATAAAATATATAAATATATATTTTTTTGCATTGAACATTCATTAAAAACAGATTTTTTTTAATAATATATTGGCTTTATGCAGTTTGCAGACATAATCCGGATGTACCGAGTCTTCAAATCCTGGAGGTTTTCCGATATAAAATGTTTCATTTAAGTCTCCATGAAGAAGTGCGCTCTTCACATCAAGATGTTTGATGTCTCATCTTTCCACAGCTAGATACAAAAATATTCTAACTGTTGTAGTTGATATGTGTAGTTTTTATGCATTCCTAGTCTAGGATTTCATCACTTTCATCATTTAGGAGTTGTGCATATCCTTTTTTGGTTTCACTTTTGCATCATCTTGTATTTTAGAGTACTAGGTGGTTTTGCATAGTTCTAGGCGATCTTAGAAGATTTGGAGGTTTGGAGAAATCTAAGTTTTATTCTCTTTAGAGTTGGATTTAGATCCAAACTCTCTTCTTGCTGTTTTGGATTGATTTTCATCTTATCATGCAACTTTAGTGAAGGATTCTTCAACTTCTCTCCTTTCTTTTTATTTATGTTTTTTTTTTATTTTGCTTTTCTTTATGTGTAGTTGCTAGGTTTTAGTTGGATAATGTTAGATTATGATGGTTTGATGGTTAGATGATGATGATTTATGTTGCACCTTTTTAGATCCTTCATTTACGTTGTTATTAAAGCTAGATAAGGCTTAGCTAACCAAAGTCTAGATGCTAAGGATTTTCTGCCCGACAGGTGTTTTGTGTAAATGGTTGAAAGAACTTAAATGGGTTTTTCTTCCTTATCCAATGAAAGTTGATGTTAGAGTGATTAGTGGACTTAGTGAACTTGCTCTTGTTAATGCTCATTAGCTCTCTATCTAACAAATGAAAATTTAGCCAAGGTATAGTGATTAGTGAAGTACTTAGTGCCACGACGGTGGGCTAATTTAGCTTAGTGATTCATGTACTAGGATTCTTAGCTATTCTTTCCTAGCGAATGAAAGTTGATGTTAGGGTGATTAGTGAACTTAATAGACTTGTTTGATAATGCTCATTAGTTTTTGATTGGCAAATGAAATTTTTGCTTGGTTGACTTAGCAAAACAAAGTTTAGCCAAGTTTGAGTGATTAGTGGAGTGATTAGTGTCATGAAAGTGAGCTAGTCTTGTTTTGTGATCGATGTTCTTGGACGGTGGTTAATTCAATCTATTGTATCCTTGTTTGATTACTAATCCATTCTTGTGATAGTTAAACCCATGGTCTAACGCTTTTATCTTGATTTTACTTATTGCATCTTTCTTTTTTGTCTTTCTTAGTTTTCTATCTTAACAAAAACCCCAAAAACGATTGGTCTAGATTAGTTTGATTTGCATATCTATAGTGTGTAATCTTTAGTCTTTTTGTGATCGATCCTTGAGTACTACTCGGTGCATTCTTTGCATTCGGGAAACATTTGAGGTTTTACAAATTGTAAAACTTAGTTAGGATTAGTTGTTTGATCTTCTTAGGTGTAGGAAAGTTAGGATAATAATTCTTACATCAGTATTTCTTAGAGCAACATTAATGGAGAACTTTTAAGAGGTTCTCCAATTAAAAAAAAGAAAAAAGAAAAAAGAAAAATAGGTGGCTGAGATAGAGAGCAGAAACGGTTCTTTGTTTATTATTGGACAATAATTTGTTTTGCTCTTTCTGCTACGTGTCGCATTATTATTGGACAAGAATTTGTTTTTTTGTTTTTTTTTAAATCGAGAAATGGTTTTTTTTATAAAAAAAAAAAATTTTAATAGCTCCAAAAAGGGCTCTACAATAATGATGCTTTTACTACAGGACTATATGTTTTTTTTTTGATAAAATATCAAATTAATTGAACTAGCACATAATGCATATAGTATTTTACAGTGGAATACTTAAAAAAAAAATCAAAAATTCTAAATCTTCGTAATCAAAAGATAAACTTAACAGGAGAAACCTCGAACCAACGACGCAGCATGCCCTCGAACTTATGCATCCCCGAGTATCGGACCGATGAAATTCTGTTACGAACCGATTTGTCTATCTGCATACTAATATTAGCAGCTGTGATCCAATTATGATGATGACGTTGGTAATTACGTTCCCTCCACAAATGGTAAATTGTGGACTGGAAGGCCAAACAGAGGAGGATGGAGTCCATATTACTTCTGTTCCGTGACAGAATAGTGTGCATAGTATCCGTCCAGTCAGGCATAGCCGAAGTGCCCAACAAAGGTCCTGCAATTTTTACCCAAACTGTGTAGGAGAAAGGACAAGCGAAGAATAAGTGATCACGCGATTCATCTCTCTCTCCACATAAGACACAGCTCTGCTCCACTCCCTAAGTACGCATTTGAACCCCTGTAGTGAGTATGTTTTTCACGGCTAGCCAAGAAATGAAAGAGTAGCGAGGGACTCCCTGTTTAAACCAGATTGTGTTATACCAGTTTACTGTATCCTTACGATTTCTGATTTGCTCCCATGTCTTCCTACAGGAGAAAGACCTTTGATAATCATCCTCCGAGTGTCGCCATAATAAACAATCCTCTCCTAAATCCGTCTCGGGAATTGGAGCAGCCTGAATACGAAGTAGTAGTGGTTGAAATAGTCTTCCCGTTCTCATCCCTAACTGCCACGAATTTGCACTCACCGCCTCAAAGACCGTTGCATTTTGGCGGATCCCTAGATATCGCGTACCAAGTTTTTCAATTATGTCGAGGAATTTGCCCATTTTCAACCAGTTATCAAACCAGAAGTAAGCTGTTTTCTCATTTCGGACTTCAAAGCGGATGAAATTATAGGCAAGATCTCTCATCTTAAGTAATTTCCGCCACATCCATGACCTTTGGGCTCCTTCCTTTGCATCCCAAAAGGAGTTATTCCTTAATAAGTAGTGCCTTGTCCAAGCGACTCATAACGAACCTGATAAAGAAACAGACGCCAAATAAGATTTAATGCAAAAAAGTTTGTTGAGTCTCTTAGATGACGGATGCCTAGACCTCCTTCGCATTTGGGATGACATATATCTTCCCAAGAAACCTTGGCCTGATGTAAGCTATTAGGAGATCCCGACCATAAAAACGCATTGCACATACTTTCAATTGTGTTTAGGCAGCCCTTCGGTAGAATGAAAGGCAGACTCCAAAAATTAGTGATACTAGAGATGACCGATTTTATTAATTGCAGATGTCCAGCAAACGATAAAGCTTTATGGAACCAGGCGAGCATCCGACTTCTGATTTTGTCAACCAATGGTTCGTAGTCTAACTTACTGAAGGACCTAGTCGTGAGAGGGAGACCCAAGTATCTAATAGGTAGTGTTCCCACAGTCAGCCCTGCGTTTACCGCTGCATTCTCTGTTCTAGAGCTTCCTCTCCCTGCCACAAAGACTGAAGATTTTGGTGCATTAATATGTAACCCTGAAATTTGTGCATACTGATCCATCACTAACATTACTTCTTTTAGGGACGCTGGAGAACCATCCGTGAAGACTAGTATATCATCATCAAAGCTAAGATGAGTAAGATTAACTTCTTGACATGAAGGATCATACCCAAACTTTCCCTCGATTGCTGCCTGGTTCAGTATCTGCGAGAGGACATTGTTGAGTATGACGTATAAATACGGGGAAAGAGAACATCCCTGTCGTATACCCCTCACACTCGGGAAGAAGCCTTCTAAATTCCCATTTACGGAGACAGAGAAAGTAGCTGTTGATAAGTATATACGAATCCAGTGAACAAACTGATCAGGCAGCCCCATACTCTGTAGGACAGCGACAATAAAACTCCATTTGACTGTATCAAATGCTTTAGAGATGTCAAATTTGATTGTACACCTTGGGGAAATTGACGACCTCTACCAATTCCGATGCGAAAAGCACATTCTCCATCAAGAGCCTCCCCTTAATAAACGCTGTCTGATTTAACTCAATAGCTTCTGGAAGAACTGTTTTAAGTCTCCTTGCAAGGATATAGAGATGACTTTGTACAAAAGGTTACAACAAGCAATGGGGCGATAGTCCTTCATTGTCTTTGCATATACTGTCTTCGGTATCAATGTTAAGATGGTAGCATTGACATTCTTTGGGAGGAATCCATAAATGAAGAATGACTGCACTGCGGTGATAAATTTTGTCCCAATTACCGGCCACGCAGCAATATAAAACTCCTTAGTGAACCTATCCAGACCTGACACTTTATCATTTGGAAGAGCATGGAGCGCTGCTTTTATCTCCACATGCGTGATAGGAGCTATTAGCTGTGAAGCAATATGACCTGGACATCGATATGGTACTAGATTCTGGATTGTTTCAAGAGACGAAAAAGTACCGTCAGAATGCTAAGCCTGCAAGAATGTTTGAAAGTGCGACACCGCCTCCTTAATGTCCGAGAGGGATGTAATTGTCTCACCCGCAGCTGTTACTAGTAGTTTAGTGGCATTGCGAGAGGTTCTCCCTTGGCCTACTCGATGATAGAATTTAGTGTTTTGGTCTCCCACTTGAAGCCATTGAATACACGATTTCTATTTGAAGAATTTCTCTTCTATACCCGCCAAGTGATTCCATCTATCTGAAGCCGAGGAGGCGGCTGCGAAAGTTGCCGGACCCGGATTCAACAACACTTGTGTTTGGCAATTACATAACTCTTCAAATGCCAGCTTTGAACGATTCGGTAAGTCCCCATACTGATTTCTGTTGAGAGCACGCAAATCTTTCTTCAGGGACTTGAGCTTCTTATGGAACATGTAGAGTGCAGCCCGAGAGTGGTAGAGAGGTACAGAAGTGTCCCATACTCGAGTGATTGTATCTAGAAACTGCGGGTCCTCAGCTACAAAGTTGAAGAATTTGAAGGCCTTACGATTTTTTATTTGTTGCTCAGCTAGCCGGATTACACATCTAGCATGATCCGACACTCCTGCCTCAAAGTTAGCAAAAGAGTTGGGAAAATTACGCATCCATTCCCCATTCACTAGAGCCCTATCCAATTTTTTCCCAATGGGATCACCTTCCTGGTTATTCCACCAAGTGAACAATGGTCCCAGAAAAGACATATATGTGAGGTTACAATCTGCAACAACATCTTGGAAATGACGCATCCCCAGTTGATCTATTAGATAGTCTTGTTGTCTTGAATGTTCATTAGTGGAAAGCGTTACGTTGAAGTCTCCCAGTAATATCCATGGTAATGATAGATGAGAATAAGCAGCTTGCGTCGCTCTAATATCAGTCCAAAGTAACTACCTATCCGTCACGTAGTTGGAAGCGTAGATTGCAGAACTGATAAAAGCTTCCCCTATCTCATGCACTTGAATTGCGCAAGATATGATTTGAGCAGACTTATGCAGCAGAGTCACATCAACCTTGTCTGACCAACATAACCAGATACTGCCGAATGGATGGTAATCGTAGTTTGTGATAGCTTTCCAGCCTGGTAAAAATGCTTCCAGACAGTTAAGATAGTTTTCTTCTTGAACGCGAGTTTCGAGTAAACAACCAAAGTATGGTTTTTTGGTATTAATCCAGCTGCGAACAGCTACGTGTTTGTGTGGCGCATTGAACCCACGCATGTTCCAAGCAAAAAAGGACGTCATAGCTTCCGGCTGGAAGCTTTTTTGGATCCCTTGAGAGCATTGATAAGTTTCAGATCCTTTGATCCTCTAAATCTTTTCTTAGGTGTTTTATGCACCTTCTTTGCATCGATTTTATTTTCCTCTCGATTTAGGATATCTACTTCTACAATTTCTCCTTCTTCTTCAACTTCCTCCCCATACTCTTCCTTCTCAGGCATATCTGCCAGAATATGATACTTAGATGGGGAAACATTAGTACATGACGTATCAGTCTTCTCAGAATGAATTAGGGATTCCCTTATAGGGTTATTGATATGCTCTCAAATTTACCCTAGAGCTACTCTCTCAAATTAAGAAATCAGTTGTACTACTTAGGGATCGAATCCACAAGGAAGGGATAGTCACACAGTTACAGCTGCTTGCCAAACAAAGGCTAAGAGAAGAAAGAAAAGCGGTATTACGGGCACAAATTTCTAAGTTCGAATTAAGCTAAGAAGAAATAATTAAAAGTAAAAACAGAAAGCAATTAAAGGCGATGTAAGTTCAGGAGACGAAACGCTAGGTTTAGGGAAATTCTCAGGTGATCTAAATTGCAGGTCTAGACATAATGTTAGGAATTATTAAGCACTGTTCTTGAACTCGAAACACAATTATAAAATCAACCAACTCTCGCTGCGAAGACTATATATGTCTAAACCCTAGAATTTCAAATATCTTTGCAAATCCTATCAATTCACACAAGCATTAATAACAGGTTCGATTGTTCACAAAATCCTAAACAAAACCTCTTTGCGAATAGGTATTTTGCTCATCTAACATTAGTTCAGGCAATTAATAATACTCTCGCATCTATTAATCAACATAAGATCAGATTCTAGGTCGCGAAGCTAGAATAAGCATTAAACACAAATCCAGATGAAGAACTCTAATGATTTTATTCTAACAATTAAATTCAACCTAACAATTCATTAATCACCTTTGAAAAATCCTAAACCTAACAAGCAAACTACTCTAACAAGAAAATTACTCAGACATAATCAATTAAACAGAAATCATTATTTGAATAGAAAGCATAAAAGAAATCAACAGAATCAAAGGAGTTCCAAATTTGCTCTGAAGGAGACAAATTATTGTCTCTAAAAACCCTAAACTTCTATTATTCTTAAAGTATGAGATTCTGCCTAAACAATGGTTTTGACAACTATATATAAGGTCCAAAACACGAATTGGACATTCTTGCAAATAAGGAAATCTTTTTGGGCAATTTTCTTTTCTTCAAAACTTGTAGAAATCGTGTTTTCTTCTGAAAATATTTGGTGTCGATCGACACTGTTCATCCAATCTTCAATTCAACGCCATCTTTTCAGTAGCTTCTTCCACAATGCTCCAAAATGCTCCAAAATCTCCAATTATGCTCAAAACGTAGCTGAACCTGCAAAGACTCTAATAGGACTCTAAAAAGACCAAAAGACTCTATAAAAATACTTATATCATGGTCCAAAAATGGGTAAAAACCATGATATATCAACTCCCCCAGACTTAGCTTTTGCTTGCCCTCAAGCAAAACAGAAACCAAATATAGAGTCGAGGTTTGAAAACAGAAACATTCAGCTATCCTTCAGAACGCCACAACTCGTTAACACTCTTGAATCCACATGCTATAGAGCCAACCTTAGGTAATGTTCAGTGTACTTACCACAAGCTTAGCAATCTCCCAGTTTGAATCCAGATACTTTACTTGGTAAAATTTCGAACTCTAACAGTGGTATTGCCACAAAACTTTTCTGATTATTTCCCTTACTTAGTGCCTCAACAAGATTCTCTTTGTACAGCTCTCCTATTTTCTCTTCCCTTAGTCAACTGCTGCCCATTTTCAGGGTGTTCTAAGATCTTTTCATTGACTCTTCTTATTCTTTTGAAGTCTCGGGAAGTAGTGCTACTCTCTACTTGTGTTCCTTGTGAGGAGACAGGTTCAAGAGCACTCACTAATATTGTTCCTTGTGAGGAGACAGGTTCAAGAGCACTCACTAATATTGTTCCTTGTGAGGAGACAGGCTCATGAGATTCTTTGCACTATTCCCAGACCTAGACTCTTTTTCTTTTCTCAAGGGAAGATCAAGGAGAGACTGCAATTTTCTATTTATTCAGACTGAAAGAGGAATCAAGTTCTGCGCGTACCTAGTTCTCATAAGGGGACCTGAACTCTCTATGTTAGATTGATCCACTTGCAGCTTTCTACTTAGTAAGACCTGTAATCAATTACTAAAGCAATGGTCCTTCAAGTGTCAACATTATGCGGTTATTTTCAAGAAAAGTTGAAAATTTCAACTGATTTTGACTCAATAAAACAAAGTTTTTGACTGATTCAAATGACTCTCAATACACAAAGTCAGTAATCACCTCCCCCAGACTTAAACAACACTGCCCCCAGTGTTATCAAGCCCGAAGTTGGCTAAAAGAAAGATTAGAAACAACATAAAAGACCAGATAGATGACTTACCTTCGTCTGCGTGTGGTGTCGATCGACACTATAGTGGTGTCGATCGACACTAGTCAATGTCGAGTCCAATGTCGCCTTTTTCAACTGACTAAAACTAGGACTTAGTAAAACCAAAACAAAATAAAAACAAAACTAGTGGGTTGCCTCCCACTCAGCGCTCGTTTTCAGTCATTAGCTTGACTGTGTCGGGGTTCAGACGTCTGGTGGATCAAAGGGTGGCATCGAATGCTTCCAAACGAATGTCTTCTCATCCAAGGCGGTGTATAGGCATTAGGTGCATGAAAGCGACCAAGGAAATGAGGAACTGCAGCAGGGCGGGACTTGACTTCGGGTGGGACACTTCGTTTCCCTGCAGAATCATCAAAAGAAACACCAAGCCTTCTACGAGAATCTCGTGGCTTGCATAAGTGTGCAGCATCTTTTGAACCTTTGATATTCTTATTGAGAAGATCAGGGGGTTTGGAATTCATTCCAGAAAATGCATACCTTTGCTTTCTTCGAGGTTTCTGGGCTGTAGGATGTGCAGACATATGTTGGATCAAAAATGATGGAACTGCAGCATTGAAAGCGACTTCTGGTGTGATCCGTGAAGTGTGACGATCGACACCAAGCTTGCAGCTCGAGTCTCTGCACTTTTTCTCCACTTTGGCTCTGCAATCCTTGCTTCCATGACAAAAACGTCGTCCGCCATCAACTTAGCATTGATTAGACCTTCATCTGCGCGTGGTGTCCTGAAGAGATGATTGTTTCCACTCCAATCTTCAAGCTCCACAGTTTTCTCAGAATTTCCATCCAATGTCTCTTGAACAACCAGTTTGTTCACTTGCTCTTTAGAATCCAGCTCCTCTCCAGCGATCACAGCAATACATGAGATGTGTTTGGAAGTTCTAGTAGGAAGGATAGCTTTGTAGAACACTTCTTTGTCAACATTAGAGAAAGATATTCTCTTATTGGGCATGTCTACAATAGATCCTACTGTGGCCATGAATGGTCTTCCAAGGATGAATGGCATGACAGACGCTCTGCTTACTTCCACAACCTGAAAATCCGTTGGAACTAAGCAATTTCCAACCTTGACAAGTAAGTGTGGAATTATACCATAGGAGACTGTGGTAGAAGAAGTTGCGAATTCAAGAGTCATGCTTGAAGGGTGAATGTCATCAATCCCCAGCCTCTCTACAATGTCTTTTGACATGAGGTTCACGCTAGCTCCTGAATCGCAGAGGGATTGTTTAAATTCAACTCCACCAATGGAGCATGGAACCATAAACATCCCATGGTCTTCAACCTTAAGCAACTGCTTCATTGGTGGTGTTTCCCTTGCTTTGTGAAAGAGTTCGTCCATCTCTTTAAAGCTTTCTCTGTTATTCTGGAAGAAGGCACACAAGGGATATCTCTCATAAGCCTCATCAAAGGAGATCTCCTTAGGAATCATCTCCACCTTTTTGTTGAAAGCAGCCAGCTTCTCTGCACTAACGGGCGGCCTTAGATGTTTGGGTATAGGAAGATTTGGAACCTTAGCCTTGTAGACTTTTTCCTCTGCAACTTGTGAAGCTTTAGGCGTGTTGGTCCAACTTCGGGAGGGGTGTCGATCGACACACAGCTGGTGTCGATCGACACTAGACGTTTGTGTCGAGGATGCTGTTTCGATCGAGATTGATTCGTCTGGTTTCTCCTTGGGTGTTGATCGACACACAGTAGTGTCGATCGACATTGACTCCGCAGGATTTTCTACATCTTCAAACTCCTCGAATTCTTTAGTACTTAGCCCTCTTCTCTGCACAGGCTGAAAGTTCCCTCCATTCTGGATCTTGATGGCGTTCACATGGTGTCTCGGATTCACATCTGTCTTTCCAGGAAGACATCCTTCTTGTCTCTTTAAAGCTCCAGCAGTTTGAGCAACTTGAAGATCCAATTGCTTGACATGAGTACATAGAGACTCAATTTTTCCATTCAGATCCGTGTACAAGGCATCAATCTTCCCATTGAAGTCCACAATCATCTTCTGTTGGCCCTCCAAGATTTGCTCTAGCATAGACTCCATCTTATTGTCTTGTGCAGGAGGATTCTGGTAAGAAGAAGAACCATAAGTCCTTTGGAAGTTGCTGTTCTGGAATGGCTTCTGGTAAGAAGAACCATAACCTTGCTGATTGTTGAATCTCTGTCCTTGAAATCCAGCTCCATTGATGTAGTTGACTTCTTGTTCTTTTGGCTCAAAGGTCTCCACTTCAGCTGCATATTGGACTTGCTTCTTTCCTATTAGAAGGTTATGCATAGAGTCCAACTTAGCATTCACCTGAGCAATCTGATTCTCATCCAAATTTCCAGCTCGCTTCTTCCTATCAAGATCTGCATTCTTGGTACTATTGCTAGAAACCAAGTTCTCAATCAGCACATATGCATCTTCTGGATATCTAGTGTTGAAGTTCCCATTGCCGGCAGCGTCCAGAGCCATCTGGTACCTCCAATCGATCCCTCTGTAGAAAATTCCCAGTAGATGTGGCTCGCTGAAACCGTGGTGTGGACAGTCTCTCTGGTAAGCCTTGAATCTCACCCAAGCAGCCTTGAATGCTTCAATTGGTCCTTGAGAG
>JAHZTW010000004.1:7788506-7925606 GCA_020283515.1 Alliaria petiolata
AATAATACTCTCGCATCTATTAATCAACCTAAGATCAGATTCTAGGTCGCGAAGCTAGAATAAGCATTAAACACAAATCCAGATGAAGAACTCTAATGATTTTATCCTAACAATTAAATTCAACCTAACAATTCATTAATCACCTTTGAAATACCCTAAACCTAACAAGCAAACTACTCAGACATGATAAATGAAACAGAAATCATTATTTGAATAGAAAGCATAAAAGAAATCAATAGAATCAAAGGAGTTCCAAATTTGCTCTGAATGAGACAAATTATTCTCTATAAACAATGGTTTTGACAACTATATATAAGGTCCAAAACACGAATTGGGCATTCTTGCAAATAAAGAAATCTTTTTGGGCAATTTTCTTTTCTTCAAAACTTGTAGAAATCGCGTTTTCTTCTAAAAATATTTGGTGTCGATCGACACTGTTCATCCAATCTTCAATTCAACGCCATCTTTTCAGCAGCTTCTTCCACAATGCTCCAAAATGCTCCAAAATTTCCAATTATGCTCAAAATGTAGCTGAACCTGCAAAGACTCTAATAGAACTCTAAAAAGACCAAAAGACTTTATAAAAATACTTATATCATGGTTCAAAAATAAGTAAAAACCATGATATATGTTGTTAACAGCACTTAGCAATTACTAACTAGAGGAGCTCGCATTTTGTCAAGGGTTCCATCAGTCTTTAGCTTAGCCTTGAACACCCATTTTTATCTCAACAGGTAGTGAAACCAAACTCCACGTCTGATTTTCATGACACGTACCGATTTCATCACCCAGAGCAGTTGTCCATGAAGTTTCAATATAAATAAATATATAAACCACATAAATGAGGAGGAAAAAGCTTTTCGATATATTATTTATTCTCCAAATTGGATCATATGCAGTAACGTCTCTTGTATTTACACAATACAACTACAACAAGAAAAAGAAAAAAAAAACAATACAATACAAACGAAAATGCTACAAAACCAAACAAAATTACACCCACAAACCAAAAAACAAAAACAAAAAAAGAGTACAAAGTTACCAACCTTTGGCCATTTTGAAAGCCGAATCACATCACCTATAAAAGGGGATGGTCCCAATTCTGAACTCAGATGGTGTGGAGGTAACTTAACTACAAGCTCCTGATTGTGTCCACACGATCAATCACATCGAGGGCTTTCATGCGATCAATGTTAAAATCGATGATGGGAAGAGAAGAAGGTCTTCTGTTTGAGAAAGCCTCTTTCTTGCTCTTCATGATCTCGCCCATCATCGGAGAGTGGCTACTGCTTTTGCTCAGCCTGTGATGCTTACAAAGCCGTGTTTTAGCCACCGTTTGAAACTCTTGGCTCTTGCTGATCCCTGGCGTTTTTCTCCTCTTGCTCACGTCTCTAAGCATCTCTTGATCCTCCATGGTCAGCAATGGAGAACCTAGACTTGGATTGTGTGAACCGCCGCTTGAGAGTTGGATCGTTTTCTGGCTAGGTGATCTGATTGGAGACTTAACCGGAGATCTTATGCCACAACCTGTAGTGGCCCTGACTTGTGTAACCAGATGATGGAGCCACACCACCAGGTCTAATATGTAAGCCTCGGTTTTTTCTTTATCTGCGTGGTGAAGCGTATCTATCCTTAGTATCGTCTGACCTGCTGGTCTCTGGTTCGCCTCCGACCTGAAATTATTTTGCACACTCTAAAAACATTCAGCAAGGAACACAAACTGTATGCATATTTTAACAGGATCAAAGAATGAAGGACTCGTATTTGGAAAAGTGTTTATAGAAGAGACTCAAAGATGTTTATACAAAAGGGGAAGCTACACAAGCACAAAGAGAGAAAAGCTTAAGAATCAGCTTGCTTACCCAGAACTTGCCCATTCTCCAACCCATCCAAACCCGTGATGCGCTCTGGTTTAGAAAAGAAAAGACGCAAGAATAAGTCTCGACTTACATTAATCATTAAAACGAAGGGGGTTATTGTAATGTTGTAACACGCTTTAGTTGAGAGGAAATTAAGACAGAAAAAATACATGTTTTAAGTGAGAAACAGAGTTCTAAATTCTAATGATGACACAAAAACCAAGCTAATGAGAAAGAAAACATAGCATAGGCTTACTTGGTTGTGTTTGTAGCAACAGGGACGAGCCACTGCAACGTTTTTTCCATTTCGGCTTTTATTTGAGGAACAGTGAGCTGGTTAAAAACAAATCAGAGGCAGTGTTGATGAGCAGGCATACAAACAACATTTTAAGTAAGTGCATTCATTTTCTCAGCATTAAAGCATTGTGGAACAATCCTAATACCTCTTCCTTGACCTGGAAGGACTGTATTCTGGAGCGTAATGCAGATTTTATGCTTGGGGGTAAACCTTGGTACAAAGCATCTCTTGTGCTTGCAGGCATAGTGCTAGACCGGGACACCTACTCATAGAAATGAGAGAAAATAGCTTAATTGATATAAATTCCACGAACCGACATCCAATATTGGGTAATGGTATTGCTAATGGTAGTTTATTATTGAGATCGGCTAACCATTGGATATGAGTAACAGACGATTCACAATCGCATGCAACTAGAATTTGGAAAACTTAAGTGAGAAAAAGAATAATAACTTACAAGAGTATCAATTTGAGTAATGATGTTTGCGTAATGTAAGGCAAGACCAGCAGAGCCCAACTTTTTAGGATTTACTGGCTGGTCATTTGCAGGCTTATCAAGATCTGCATATCAGGTAGAATAATCATGATTTGTAAGCACATGTTTCATCTTCCCGAAAGCGGAAATAAGACTAAAACGCTTTATCCAATAATCTGAGCCTCACCTGCACTACCAAAGGCTTCGTGAATCTCCAAATGCAAGAAATGGACAACGTCTACGAGTTTCTCCATCACCTAAGCATTATTAGTATTTTCAAGAGTTAACAATGGAACCAAGATGAGCCAAGGAAATTCTAAAAAAAGGAAACATTATTGGTTTATCAGTTTGCAGCACTTGCCTCTTCCAAGATCCTAGACCAAAGAGATTTTTTCTTTAAGTTTCGTACATGCTTTTTCTGACTCTTTAGTTCAGTTCTCAAGATAGCGAGGGTATCTCCCACACCTTACATAGGAATAGCACAAATGGAACAGAAAATTAGAACAACATCATCCGTATCCAAAGATATATCTTGTGGACTTAGTCAATTATAAGTTTATAACATACATGTATATCACTATCTGGTACCTACCTCGTTGTACTGTGCTTGGGTTCTCTTCTTCCTGGATCTTACGTTGGTAATCTTGTTCAAACCTATCCAGCGCATGGAGTTCATGATACAAGTCCTGAAACCATAGCAGATCATCAGAGTAAAATCGCCATCGAGACAGTCAGAGCAGGACCGAAATATCACAAACTTGCATGAAAATACATACAGCTGTAAAATGAACAAATGTCATCAGCTGGTGCATTATGGTTTCTGCTTCCTGTTTCAAATGTTTCTGTGGTGTAAATTCAGAGCCCAACCTAAATCACAACACAGAACTAATGAAAGATCAGATACTTTCCGAAAAAAATAGACCCCATTGTGTGACCAAAGTGACAAAATCATGTTGGAACCTGTCGAAGAAGCGATCCAGGTTGTGGTATTGAGGATCCTTGCAACGATTCCCAAAACGCACCACCTCTCCAGAAAAAATCCTCAACTCTTCCCTGTAAAACCATAAAATCATTATAACCGTTGCTTACCTCCAAACCACATATAAAAACAATGTAAAGAGTACACAGAATCAACACAGAACACTGTCAAATACTGTTACCTTTTATCCGCAGCAGCTATTCTCAAAAGCTCATCCATATCTTTCGATATCAGGTTTTGTACACCTTCCGAGGGTAACACGGCCTCTTTCAAATGCGTGACGCTATCTTTTGAGAGAGAATGCATAAGATTCGCGCCTTTAACGATGGTGTTAGCGACTTCAAATGACAAGATCGAGATCTTATTCCCTTTTGTAGTCGTAGCAGAAGAGAATCCCCCATTAAGGTTCAGGCTCGTCATGCTACTCCCAAGTGTGTCCAATACATCCACAGCTTTACCAAGTCCCATAGTACCAGCCCTGCCCAAAAGAGAGCTTACTTCTGAAACCTATATAAACAAGAAAACACCAAAGTCAAGCACATAAAAGAGATAAACTTTTGACTGAGAAACTTAACTCACAAAAGCTACACATTTTCATTTACCTTTGCCACAGCAGCTTGCCTAGACTTGGTTGATCTTGATTTCTGAGATAAAACCCTCGCTAAACGGGGAATCCCGTCTTCGATATTTTGAGGATGAGATCCAACGGAGGCTATGTTCAGATTGGGAAACGAAAACGATTCCGATGGGGGCTTATCTACTACATTCTCCCTCACCGGAGAATGATCACCATCTTTGCGTCCGAGCTCACCGGACTCGAAATTCACATCAGAGCCATTGTTGAGATGACCATTAACATGAGGAAGGCTTCCACCAGGAGCGTTATTTACAGAGGAGCTCCTTGAGCAAAGCCCACCCATCACGGCGAAAATTTGATTTTTAATACTAATTTTGGAAACGAATATAAGCTTAAGCTCTCTCGAAGCTCTCCATTACGCAAAACCAGAGGAAGAAACCTAGAGAATGACGACGAACTCGATCTCGGGATTGAATTGGTGGAAAAAACTCTACGAAACTTGAAATGGATGAACAATGTAATTAGCAAAACACTGAAATCGCAAATCCTGATCCGTATGAAAGCAGCAGTCCATTAATGGAGAAAAAATTGCTCAAACAAAGAATACAAACCTGCCATGAATCAATAACCCAGTTTTTCTGATTAAAGTCAATTCCCCGGAGAAGAAGCAATAAGAAAAGCCACTAAAAATCGAAAACCCTAGCAAATCAGCTCAAAAGCCATAAGAAGTATTCAATTCGTAGTTATTTAGGTTTAAGTCAAGAATACAAACCGTAGAAGCAAGAGGAAGACCTAAGAGCTCAGAAACTCGGATCTGAGAGTCAGATTGAAAAAGATTATTCGCCACTTCGGGGCTTCGTTCTTGCTCTAACCATGAGCTAAGAGCTCCGAGAAGTGACCAAGTCCAGCTGAAGAACAGCGAAGAAGAAACGCGACTCGAGGGAAGAGAGAGAGAAGAAGAGGAGAGAGAGAGAGAGATTTATGAAATTTTGTCTCAGGTTTTGTTGAGAGTTGGAGAGTGTGAGATGGTGAAGTTGCCAAAATCAACCACAAAGGGGCTTCTTCTCGCTTCTTAATTCAAAGTCTTTTTTTTTGTTTTTTTAATGTATTTTTTTACTAACAAGTTGCCATATAATAACTTCGATCAAATTAAATGGTTTTAAGTTTGTATAATTTTGATTTAAATTATAGTTCTACGCATTTTGTTTTTTCATTTTGTAAATAAAGAAAGTTTTTGCTGATATTGTTATTTAATTGTCGATCCCTGAAATAGAAAAGTGAAAAACCAGTCAACATGTGTGTATTCATATCGAGCGAGTCTCCTTTTTTCATAAAGGTGAAGTTTTGACTTGTTGAAAAAAAAAATTTAAAAATAATGAAACTGAAAAATGAGAGGTACTTTACAACTCACCCTATTAAAAGTAACTCGCAAACAAATCTCTAGAAATTAGATAAATAAATTGTCTTATTCTTAAGACATAAAGACTAGTAAAATGATGTAATTAAAGGTCGATACGTTTTTACAGTGTTGGTTATAAAGTTTTCTCTAGTTTTTTTAAATCAAAAGATGAATTCTTTTTTACCAAATTTCATCTCAGAAACATAACTAATTTGTGTGTCAGGTTGGTTAATTTATAACAACATTTTTACTATACAAAATGTTACATGGTTTGTTGTGCAGAAATCATTATATAATATAGTGTATTAAATTATATAAAATAATAACTAACAGTTATCTAAGATATCCCACACGAGAGCAAGTTCATTATATCGCCTATATATTAATTAAGAAACATTTTTAGAGAGTACGCTTATTTTTTAAAATATTTACAACAGTGCTATTTTACCTATGTCACCACCAAACTTATTCTCCTATTTTTAATACAAAATTCCTTTTTTCATTACACTAATTACATTATATGTCTTTATCCATTTATTACTTTTAATATAACCATAAAATTATGTTTTAATTTTTGGATTCTTTAAAATCGAATGTTAGGTTATGTGATTATTTATGAAATACATCATATTACAGAATACATTTTTTAAAAATGAATAAAACAATAGTTTTTGAAAACGTTATTTAATGAAATATAATTTATACACAATTTATGATATACACAATATTTTTTTACAATAAAAAGACTTAGATATGTGTGATTTCAATAAAACCAAAAGTTAGGAAATTATAACAAATTAAAACATATTTTCTAGGTTACAATAAAAATACTACATATGTGTGATTTTAATAAAACATAAAACATAAAATTCGATTTTTCCAATATCCCCTAATTAATTGCAAACAAACACTTTCCTTCTTTTTTTATAAGATTTGAATAATATTTAGTGCAAAAAAAGACGTCTAATTATATGTAATTAAATGTGTTGAGTACAATTAAGGAAACCAAATGGTCTAAAAATAAAACATAAAATACGATCAAATTATCATGGTTTAATTAAATTTAACCAAACAATTAATTACTTTCTTAAATTATAAGGTTAGAATTATTTGCAAATAATATAAGGGATATTTATTGTTTTAACAAAGGAAAAGTGATATATGGTACACAAAAGTATTTTTTTAGTATAATCTGAAAATTCTTAAATAAGAACCATAATTAATGACTCTCATTAATAAGACCTATCCTATTAGGATTATCGAAAAATAAATCCGATTTTGCTTACCAAGTAAATATTTACAAATTTAATTGTTTGAAAACCCTATTCTTCTTCTACTATATAAGACGTTTTTCTATGACCACTTACATTCATCATTTCAAAAAATCTTATATTTCCCTAATCTTTCAAGTTTTTAATTATCATAACATCTTTTAGCTCAATTTCTGACCTAAAACCTTTCAAATTCATGTGGAAAATCAAGGCGAAGATCATATGTCTTTGGAGACAGTATTCCGCAGCTGCTGGTCTGACCATTGAAATGGTTTTGATCAACTCAAATGTAAGTCTTGATTTTTAGAGACTAATAAATTTCAAGTTCTGATTATTGGGTATTGATCTCATTGTTTTTATCTCATTTTGTAGGGTTGCAAAATAGATCTCATTGTATTTATCTCATTTTGTAAGGTTGCAAAATACATGCTACAGTGAAAAAGGACGATGTTACTCAATTTGAGTCATTCCCCAAGGTGGTTCGAAATTTTTTTTTATTATGATTTAATTTTTTTTAATTTATACAAAATTAAAGAAATAATAAATTACTCACCTTGCGCAGGATGCATGTTATCACCTAGTAAACCTTAACTCGAACATAAAAGTTGAGGAATTGGAAAGATTGTGACTTAATTAAATTCAGCCACAACCAGTTGCAATATTGTCCAATGTAACCAAAAAAAAATATGTTTTATATTAGAGGAAGGTATGTTGGTTACATATCATTATCTCATTAGTAAAATTATTTACTGTATAAATTTTTATATATTCTTATTTAATATACATAATTATAGTTCATAAATTATTAATAGTATTTTCAGTTAATAGTTTTGAATGTTTTATTTTCATTTTATATTATTTAATGTATTATTAATATTATAAATAAATTTTATATATTTTTATTACTTTCACTGATTAATAGTATTGAGTATTCGGATATACGTCGAAGTTCGGATCGATTTTTTTTGGTTTTGAGTATTTCGGTATTAGAGTATAAAATATATTCGGTTATTTGTTCGGATCAGATTAAGTTCGGTTCGGCCTGAGTTTGGATCGGTTTTTAATACCCGGATTGTTTTTGATTATTCCTCAAACTATTTTTCAATTTTTTTGGCGAACAAAATAAAAAAAACTATTTCAGTTATTTTGCTAATATCTAGGATCTATAAATAATTATCCAAAAAGTTAATAAAAAAATTCCAAAATTCGATCTAAAATATGCTCCAAAATTTTGGAAATACAGGAGGAATCAATTGATGATACAATACGAGATGAAATGAAAACATATATTAAAAATTACAAAGCTCAAAGAAATTGGTTCATATTTAGGTATTCCAATAAGCGAAGAGCAAGATCTCTCTACCTTTGTCAGAGAGACTCATTGATTGGATTAATTGATAGACATCAAAATTATTGTCTCAGAGCTCCAAAAAAAAAGTTCTCATTAAATCAGTGGTAGTAACTTTTCCAACATACATTATATCTTGTTTTACACTACACAATTCTATAACCACAACATTTAATAGTGTGGTCGCACAGTTATAAGAGCATATTTATTGTAGAGTTGGCAAGGAGTTCTTCAATTTAAAAAAAATAGGTGGTGAAAGAGAGA
Organism: Alliaria petiolata; assembly: GCA_020283515.1. Lineage (NCBI taxonomy): Eukaryota > Viridiplantae > Streptophyta > Magnoliopsida > Brassicales > Brassicaceae > Alliaria > Alliaria petiolata. The sequence goes on from JAHZTW010000004.1 coordinate 7,796,977, forward strand.
AGAGAACGACTTTTTCCCGAAGAGCCCAAAAATTCAACTCTTCCCACTCTTTCGACACATATCGCAACGTGATTGGTTAACTTTTGTTTTTTTCTCGAATATCATTTAAAAAAAATTAACAAAAAAAATGAAAAGAGCCGACTCTCCATTAATGATGCTCTAATAAAATTAAAATGGTCAACATAAAAATCTACATTTATTGATATGAAAAAGTTCTGTTTTGCTAAATTAAAATTTAAAATTATATTTCACTATAAAGGGTTTAAGGTTCCCTCCCTGGCTATCACCTTGAAACATAACTCATACTAAAGTTTTATATCTCCATTTTAGACTCATTGCTCTATCCGAAAAATAAAGACACAATCATCACATCACCTTTTTTTTTACCAATCAGAGTTAAATAACTTCTTAAAACTAAAAAAGAAAAACATATATTTACATTTGTTACGAATCCCAAAACTCAAAGACGTCGACTTTCTTAGAGATGAAAACAAGACAAGAGATTTGTTTGAGGCTGAGACAAGATTCAATGGAAGAAACAGAGTTTAAGGACGATTAAAGAGGAGAAGAAAAGTAAAGACAGGAGCACACCACAGAGTATACGAGAAGAAGAAGAAGAAATGACATACATGAGCACATTGTAAAATTTAACGAGTTCACGCCCAAACCGGGTCGCTACAAGACAGAGATAAACAAGCGTCCCACTCTATTGCCCTTCACTAGCACCTATAGAACACACTCTGTTCTATCTCTTTTAACCGAGATAATACAATCTAAAGCTTAAGCTAATATGTATTTCTTTATCTCTCTATTCCTTGTTCTATCTCTCTCTCGTTGTCGTGAAGCCTTCTTATAGTGTTAGCACTTTAGGGCTTCCCTTGTAAAGCAACCGCAAGACACATCTCTTTAAACGCCAAAATGTATCCTTGAATAGTGATTGCCAACTTGTATAAACGCACCTTTCCTCTTTGAGCTAAACATGACAGATTGTCCTTGAACGGGCATAGAGGCTAATGCTTGTCTTGATACTGCAGTAGCCATTTCTCAAAAGCAGAAGTGGTCTCAACTAACTTAACCATGATCAAATGATAAACCATCGTGTATAGTTATCTTGTGGTCCCAATAAAGCATACTCAAAGTTCAAATAAGCTTGTTCTTCAAGTCATCACAACTTCACAAATCTCCACCTGATAACTAGAAGAACAAACAATAACCTGCATTTTCTTGTTTAACGAGAGAGAGAGTACCTTTGTCTAGTAACCGGATTCTAGGCTCGGATTCCTGAGTTTTATTACTCAGACCTGATCTGCAGTAAGTTCAAAGCAGCCTGAAACTTTTTAACAACCAGAATCTTTGTGAAAATATCAGCCGGATTCTTCTCGGTTGAAATCTTCAAAACTTCCACATGAACATCCACTATAATGTCTCTGATGTAGTGACACTTCACGTCGATGTGTTTAGTCCTTTCATGATGCACATTATTCTTGGATAGAGAAATTGCACTTTGGGAGTCACATAAGATCTCCACACTCTTCTGTTCATAGCCGAATTCCCTCAGCAAACCCTTCAACCACACTGATTCTTTGACTGCTTCAGTAAGCGCCATGTATTCAGATTCAGTGGTGGATAGAGCAACTACTCGTTGCAATCCAGACTTTCAACTTATAGTATTTCCACCACGAGTGAATACCAAACTTGAGATAGATCTTCTTCTATCTGGATCAGTAGCAAAATCAGCATCACAGTAGCCCACTATCTTGAAATCAGAGCTCTTCTTGTAGCATAACCGAGTCTTCAGAGTTCTCTTGATGTATCTTAGCACCCATTTAAACCTAAGCCAATGATCTTGGATCGGTTGACTCATAAATCGGCCAATAACACCAACTGAATAGGCTAGATCCGGGCGAGTACCAATCATTGCATAACTAATGCTCCCTACAGCATTTGAATAGGGAACATACTTCATTTAATCTTCATCCTCAGCCAACTTCTCCTCTGTAGCTGCTCGTAGCTTGAAATGAGCTCCCAGTGGAGTCACTATTGCTTTGGCTTCATTCATGTTGTAAGTTTCAAGGATCTTGTTTAAGTATCCTTCCTGAGACAGCCATAGAGAACCAATAGTTCTGTCTCTGATGATTTCCATACCAAGGATCTTTTTAGCAGCACCTAGATCATTCATTTCAAACTTCAAGCTAAGCTCATTTTCAACTGAGAGATAGCTTCCTTGTTGCGAAAAGCCACAAGCATGTCATCCACATATATAAGCAGATACATCAAGGAACCATCCTTTAGAACCTTAACGTAAGCACAATTGTCATACTCGCTTCTCACAAACCCAATCTCTGACATATAGTTGTCAAATTTCTCATTGCATTGTCTAGGATCTTGCATTAGTCCATAGAGAGATTTGTTTCAAAGACATACCTCATTGCTTTTGAACATAGACTCATAACCTTCCGATGGAGTCATGTAAATCTTTTCCTTTAACTCGCCATGTAGAAACGCTGTTTTTACATCAAGTTGTTCTAACTCTAAGTCTTCTTGAGCAACAACTGAAAGTAGTATCCGTATGGATACATGTTTCACAACTGGAGCAAAGATCTCGTGGTAGTCTATCCCCTCTCTTTGAGCATACCCTTTGGCGACAAGTCTAAGAATCGAGGTTCTTCAACTTCTAGAATTCCCAGCTTGTACTTGTAGATCCACCTACAGCCAATAACCCGTTGATTTGTAGGCTTATTGACAATAGTCTATGTGCCATTCTTTATCTGAGAATCCATTTCTTCATTCATAGCAATCTTCCACTTGTCCCAATTAGTATCCCTTCTTGCTTCATTATAATCTGCAGGTTCCACAGTGTCACCATCTTCAGTAGTACAAAGGACTTCAGCAAAGTAATCTTCATCATCAAATCTCCTTGGTCGCTTGATTTCTCTTCTTTCTCTGTCTCTAACAAGATGATAACTCAGAGGAAACTGACTTATCTCAGGCTCTTGTTCATCTTCTTCACAGTTACTTGATGGAGTAGACTGTCTTGATCTGGAGCTTTGAGAAGTGTCAATGACCTCTGCTTGATCTCCGCTCAATATGATATATTTATCTGCTTCGAGATACAGATCCAAGTATGATCATCTTCTCATACTGCAGTGTTATCAATTTATCCAGTAGATCCTTGTAGACTGCATTTTCTTGAAAGATAACATTTCTGCTTATTGCACATTTCATTCCCTCCATAAGCCACACTTTATAACCCTTAACTTCATCAGGGTAACAAATGAGAACTCCCTTCTTAACTCGTGGATTTAACTTCCCATTATCAGTGTGTACAAACACTACGCAACCAAACCTTCTTAAGCAGGTGTACATAGGCTGTTTTCCATACCATTTCTTGTCCGGTATGTTGAAGTCAAGAGCTGATGAAGGAGTCTTGTTGATTAGAATAGCTGTAGTGTGAGTTGCTTCTGCCCAAAATCTCTTTGGCAACCCGGAATCACTCAGCATTGTTCTCACTTTCTCCATCTAGTTCGGTTCATACGCTCTGCAACACCATTCTATTGTGGCGTGTATGCACAAGTCCCTTGCCTTTGAATCCCTTTTGATTCACAGTAGCCATCAAACAATCTGTTACAGAACTCCAACCCATTATCTGTCTTGAGAGTCTTGATCTTCTTATCACTTTGATTCTCAACTAGATTAACCCATTCAACAAACTTCCCAAAGGCTTCATCCTTTGATCTCAGAAAATAAACTCAAACTTTTCTAGAGTAATCATCAATAAATGATATGAAGTATTGACATTTACCTAAAGATAATGGCACTGTAGGATCTCTGCATATGCCTGAATGAACGTATTGCACCTTCTCTTTAGTATCATGTTGAGTTAAGTTAAAACCCACTCTCTTAGCTCGGCCAAAGATGCAATCTTCACATGTTTCTAGTGTAGAAACTTTCTTCGTGTCAATGGAAACCCTTTCTTAACATCACACTCATATTCTTCTGACTCATGTGCCCCAACCTCCTATGCCAAAGCATTTTGTCATCTTGTCCTCTCTCTTTTGCATGAGATTCATCAACCAGAGGTCTCCACTGAAGCATATATAGCGTGTCATGTCTTCTTCCAGTCAACAAGATATGGCTACCAGCTTTATGCTTAGTATTCCATTCTTGGATTCAAACTTGTAGCCAGCTTTATCAAATGTTCCAAGAGACAATAAGTTCCTATCCATTTCAGGCACGAACCTTACATCTGTAAGCAAAACCTGCAGACCATCTTCATTCTTGATTTTGACATAACCAACTCCTTTTTCTCTGGCTACGGTCTTTTCCCATTCTGACTGAACCTCCTGCCTCTTCATCCAAGCTTTCAAACCATTCTCTTTTGTAAGTCATGTGGTAGCTACAACCGGTGTCCATGATCTAATCATCTTCTATATGTATATCTGTAGACGACAGTGCTTCAGACCCATTCAATCCAGTTGCTTCAACTAGATTATCCTTTCCTGATGATTATGCCTTGTAGTTTCCCTGCTCTCTATTCTTGTAATGAGCTTTGTTCTTGTTAGGACAAGCATTCTTGTAGTGACCCTCTTCACCACCCAACATCCTTAGCCTTTAACCTTGTATTTGGACCGAGACTTGTTAGACTTGCTTCATTTCTCATGTTGCTCACTCCTTCCTTTGGTCTCATTCTTTGAATAGAGACCCTCAGCTTTACCTTTGATACTCTTCTTACTTGAGTCAAGCTCCAAATCCTTTGAGTATATAGTTGCAGTTACTTCATCAAACGTTAAAGCGGTTCTTCCTGAGCCATATCTAAGTGTATCATTTAATTGGTCAAACGGTCTAGGTAGAGACATTAATAGCAGTATGGCTTGATCCTCATCCGACACAAGAACATCCATGTTCTCTAGATCTTCTACTATATGAAGAAAATCATCAATATTACCTTCAACAGAGAGATTTTCTGACATCTTGAAGCTGTATAGCTTCTGCTTCAAATGGATCATGTTGGGAAGAGCCTTAGACATGTAGAGCTTGTCGAGAGCATCCAACATCTCTACTGCAGTCTTGGCTTTCTTCACCTTCAGCAAAACCCTGTAAGTAATGCTTAGAACTATAGGGCTCCTTGGTTTCTTCATCTTCTCTTCAAAAGCTTTACGTTTTTGATCAGCTTCTAGCTTTTCAAGATCTGAACATTTCCCTATAGAGATAACATGTTCCTTGAAAACAACACTCAAGCCCAAGATATCCAGATGGGCTTCGAGAGTCTCCTTCCACATCATGTAGTCTCCACGGCCATCAAACTTCTCCACCTCTACTCTTGCGGAAGACATGGTTCAGAGTTCAACAGAACAACGAACTGAACATCATACAAGGTAGCCTGGCTCTGATACCAGTCTGTTAGGAATCCCAAGACTCAAAGACGTCGACTTTCCTTGAGATGGAACCAAGACAAGAGGCTCATTTGAAGCTGAGACAAAGATAAGGAAGAAAAGAGAGTATGAAACAAAGTATACGAGAAGAAGAAGAAGAAATGAAAGACAGGAGCACACAGTAAACTTTAACGAGTTCACGCCCAAACCGGGTCGCTACGTCTCGCCGAGCCTTGCTCGAAATCCACTAGAAAACATAGAGAGTTTACAAGACAGAGATAAACAAGCTTCCCACTCTATTGCCCTTCACTAGTACCTATAGAGCACGCTCTGTTCTATCTCTTGTAACCGAGACAATACAATCTAAAGCTTAAGCTAATATGTATTTCTCTATCTCTCTATTCCTTGTTCTATCTCTCTCTCGTTGTCGTGAAGTCTTCTTATAGTGTTAGCACTTTAGGGCTTCCCTTGTAAAGCAACCGCAAGACACATCTCTTGAAACGCCAAAATGTATCCTTGAATAGCGATTGCCAACTTGTATAAACGCACATTTCCTCTTTGCGCTAAACAGACTAGATTGTCCTTGAACGGGCATGCAGGCTAATGCTTGTCTTGGTATTCGAGTAGCTGTTTCCCAAAAGCATAAGTGGTCCCAACTAACTTAACCATGATCAAATGATAAACCATGGTGTATAGTTATCTTGTGGTCCCAATAAAGCATGCTTAAATTCAAATAAGCTTGTTCTTTAAGTTATCACAACTTCACAATATTGTCACTCGTAAATTGTAATTGTTAAAATCCAACAATACATATACAATCTTATGATTGAAATCCTGTGAACTAGGGGTCAAATATTTGTTGATAAAACAGATAAAATAACTTAAATAGATCAACTCGGATCTTGGAGTTAAATTGAACTGATTATTTGTTAAGTTGGAATATATTTTACCAATTATGAAAGTAGTACTTAGACCAACTCCAATGGTGATCTTTGAGAGTATAATGGAGTGTTATTAATAATAAAACAGATTTTAAAAATGGTGATTGGTGTCTTCTATTTTAGATCAGTGTCTAAATTAAGACACTTTTTATGAGTTAAGAACGCACACGTGTCAAGTCGGGAGTGGGCGATTGAAAATTATTAAAAATAAATTTTAAAATTAAAATAATTTAAAAAAAATATTTAAAAGTTGTTAGAAAAGATGTCGAGCGTGCTTTTGGAGTCTTGCAATCTCGGTTTAAAATTGTTAAAAATCCTACCCTTTTTTGGATCTTTCGGGCATAGGAAAAATTGTGAGAGCATGTATCATACTGCATAATATGATAGTAGAAGACGAGCGAGATGAATGAACTTCATAAGTGGATATGACGTACTCTACCGATATGCCTACAAATCTCGACAATATGATGGTAACAAGATATTAACAATTGAAAGTTGATTTGGTTGACTACGCATGGCAAAAATTTGACAGAAGTAAAGACTACAATTGAGCGGTTTTTCCAGTTTCTGAATTGCACTTTTATAATTTATATGTTTCCATGTATTATATTTTTGAAAATGTATTATGTTTTAAAAGTTGTTAACAAAAGTTTTTTTTTAAATTTATTAAAAAATATATTTTTTTGTTTTTGTTTTTAAGACATCTATCAAAAGTGTCTATATCGTATACTTAAAAATAACAAAATACTACAAAATATCTTATATACATAAAGTACATAAAATATTAATAATTAATAGTAAGACGCACACTAATATTATTGTACATCCCTGAAATAAATTAAAAATGCGGAAAAAATCAGAACCACACTAATAATGCCATTGGGCTTGGTCATCCTCCTAGTATTATTGTATATCCCTGAAATAAATTAAAAAAGCGAAAAAAAAATCAGTCACATGTGTAAGCAAGCATATCTAATTTTATGTCAAAATGAAAGTTGACTTTTGCCAATTAAAGCACGACAGTAACGAAAGTAGATTTGAACTTACTAAATGTTACCAAATTATTATAATAGCTTCTTATGGCAATAGCATGGTCAAAAGAAGCTTAAAGATAAAATAAAATTGAGTATTAATTTTGAAAAGTAATTGTTTTTTTTTTTTGCGAACTTCAAAAATATTTGTTATCGCTTTTCATATCATTTATTCGCATTTATAATTGGAATGTGATGGCCCGCCCATAGCTTATTTGTTACATAAAGCTGTGAATGATTTGATACTTCAAAGTTCAAACGGTATGGTCTTTTTTTAAAAGAAAAAGAAATGTAATTTGTGTTATTGTATTACTCATTACTCTAAGAAATAGATAAAAATTACACGAGAAATACTCATATCAAAATCATATGGAGCCTATGAGTCGTATACTAAAAAAGAACATGTGAGACCATCACAATCACAAACCTCGATTTGAACATGTGGGATTAATGGTTTTTTTTTTTATATAATCATGATCCTATACACGTATCAATGATGAACCAAAAGGTATAATTTATGGCTATCCATAATCCGTAGAATTTAATTGGTGTTGTCAATTAAACAGAATTTGTTTTTGGTGTTGTCAAAACACTTTAATTAATAATAAATAAAATAATAAATTAATTGCTTGTTGAAACTTGAAAGTATATTTGGTCTAGTGTCCTATTAAATTATGTTGTAAATAATGATGTCTATTTTTTTAGCTACGTACAAGAAAGAGGGGCATCAAACGAGTATCGTATGTGTTTGATCGTATATTGTTATCTCGTTCTTCTGTTTGTGTGTGAATACAATTGTCTGTACAATAATATCACTGTGTATGAGGTTTAGGTTACTTGTTTATCTGGTAATTTAATTGTAAATTAGATGGTTGATCGCATGTAGATGCATGAATTTTTTAATAAATATAAACTAATTGTATTGTTTAAATTTATCATTTAAAATAAATAAATTATTGTTATGAACAGTCGAATAATATATAAATACAAATTAATTTTGTATAATTGGTATAATTTAAGATTGTTGGTTCTTAAACTTATATGTATGTACGAATTAATATAAGTAATATTTTCAAATACTTCAAAGAAAGAAAATGAAACCAAAATGATTTTTCTTTTTTCTTTTTTATGTCTTTTTTACTTATATTTCTTATTCATATTTTTTTTCATCTTATATGATTTATTTTCTCATTTATTTGTTTTCTGATTTTAAGTTCTCGCTCTATAATAAAAATGCATGAATTCACATATAATATAATTTTTGTATTCTTATTTGAAAATGAGAAAAAAATGAGATGGTAACAAAGCTCCAAAAATTGCATATGATAATAATATAAAAAAATTGTAAACAATTCTATACAAATATATGGTCTCGTTAATTTCATAAATTAATAATTGCGAGAACTAATTTCGGGCTTCCACGTTAACAAAGGGATCCGCCGAACAGTGGACCTACATGTCAGCCTACTCGTAGGCCTCACGCATGATCTGACTGGCTCCGAAGGAAAAGAGGAGATCCGACGATACAAATTTTTATCGATTCAACATAAGAAGCAACCAACCAGCAGAATTGGCAAGGTCAATAAGAGAAGACATGAAAGGTGTATCAATAGAGGAAATACCATGAATAAGAGGGGTATGACCCGGAGAAGCACCCGAGAGGCTACCCAGAGACGCCATAAAACATCCCTAAAAGGCACATTCTTGCCAGCAGATTAAGTGGACCATGTATGGTGGACCTTCTTCCACCGATCATGCCCTTAGGGGAGGCCGCATAAGTTTAGCAAACCCATTATCCTTTGTATGATTCGACAAGAGAGTTCTTAAACCCTCTCTCATTCCGACCAATGGTCCGTCCGGACCACCACCAAAAAACAGATGAGCATCACGATCTGTAGACATGATGCTTCACTTAACCTCCTAAAAACCCACCCTCTAGATTTGTTGTTTCCAGTTATACGCGTCTAACTTGGACGTCAAAGAACTTTTAGGAGGAAAACTAAAACTCCCTGACCCGATTTTTCCTAACCGAAGTAAAGCTTGGCTTGGCCACTTCCTCGCCAGCCTTGGTCATTATCGAAATTTTCCCATACTTCGTCATTTTTCAGCGTTTTCATTCGGATTTAGACAAGACATTATTCATCAAGTAAACATAAATGCAATCTTAGATTAAAATCAAGGTTCAAGCATACAATGAAGGTTCGCTTATAAGCTATTACATTAAAAATATTTGACCTAAGTCTACCCAAATTCACCATCCTTCCGTCCATTGCCATAGTCCCGCGGCTAGAGTCAATTGCCGTCACGGGTAAATTCCAAACCTGCATCCATAAAAGGAGGCGTAAGCAACATAAAATCTTAGTGAGAGCGGTCATTCCGTCCCACTTAGCCACAGTCAAGAAATCACAATCATGCAGTCAATTCACCCAATCAATAACGCTTAAAAAATCAGTATACATCCATCGGCCAATCACGGCTCACTCGGCCAATACGGTTCACCGACCAATACGACTCACAGGCCAATTACAGTATACAACTCACCGGCCAATTACATTAAGGGAAAAGCATGCATTTCAGGTAATCTCCAATAAATTTGGAGATGATGCAGACTCTTTCAAATGCTTCAATATGCTCTATGGGTTGTTCCAAAGGCTGATTTCGGTATTGTTCTGTTTAACCAGATATATCATACGTTTCTTGATCTCAAAATTGTTTCCTTCAGGCGGCGTCAACCGAAAAAGGTTTCGGTCTTGGAAAGATTTGAGGGGCGCGTCAAATTCAGAAATCGCGGGTGCGTCCTCGGCGAACGTCTCATCTTCGTCACTAAACAGATCTTCTTCTTCTTCCACTCGTTGTTCTCCGTTTAGGTTAAACGGGTCTCCAAGAGTTTCGGGGTCTGGTACTTGATCCCCCATTAGAGAAGTACCTGCAAAACGGGAAGTTGAACGAGCACTTCAGTAGTCGTTCTGTTGATTTTTGAGTAAAGAATTTGTGAGAAGCAAATCAAAGTCCCCGGCAACGGCGCCAAAAACTTGATGCAACAGGTTTTCGAGTCTGTTTTCGAGTTTTAAATTTATAACCCTATTGCCTGCAAGTGCACAGATGTGCGATGTAGTATTTAGGGTGTCGAACCACATAGACTATGATGCTTCAAACGAATCCACTAAAACAGAAAATCAAGTGAGAACGAACAAATTGGAAGTTGGTTTTGGAGTGGTGATGGTTTAGTAACAGGTCGTAAATCAAGAGTGGGTTGTAAAACTATAAAACTGGACGCTGGGTTTCAGGGATCTCTCAGGGTAATTCACAGAATGATTCTACGGATTAACAAACTTGACCTAGACATAATCAATTCTACTGGTTCTCAAGCTCAAACATGGGAGTGGTCGGATTCCCCTTTCAGAAATCAAACACCTAAACCTATACTACTCGTTCGCTCCCTTTCGGTAGCGACTTCGCAGCAAGGTCAGCTATAAGTATAAGTTCGATGAAGCCACAACACACTGCCGATATGCATAAGCATCCTTCGGTGCCTGCTCGTTTAAAACTATGTCCGACCAAAAGATTCAGCGCTTACGCGGCTCTAGTAATTCCTACGATCGATCCTAAATGGCCAGTCGAGAATTACGAATTAAGAAAGAATCCAAACGAAATACAGTGAAAAGTATTTTATCTATGATCTAACAACCTATCGAATCAAACCATGAAATCCCTTCGAGAAACCCCCTTTGAAACCCAACTGAAGAACTACTCAAACATAGATCTGAAGTTCATCATCATTGCAATAGATAAGAATCACAAAGGTTTGAAAGAAAAAGAAAGGTAGTAGCAACTATGTGAAAGAAAGTCAAAAGAGGGATGAAGGAGAGTAATCGAGTAAGGCGACGAGAGGGAGAGTGGAGAAGATGGCTTTCACTCCTCTCCTCTTCCTCCTTGGCGGCGGTTCTTCCTTTAGGTCTTGATTTTGGTGGATGTCTTCGAACACTCTAAAAATAAGAGTAGCAGCGTGTATTTATAGGTCTTTAGGCCTTGTTAGGCGTCATTTAGGGTTCCACCAAGTTTGGTGGCTATCAGGCTTGATTTAGGCTTGCAAACGGGCTCGGGAATCGTCAAGTGTTCTGGCCGCGCGAGCGATGGGTCATGGGCCGTCTGTTGGTCTTCTGAGCTTTCCTGGCACGGGCAGCCTTCTTCTGAGGATGTATCTGACGGGCCTTCTTACTTCCTTCATAACTTGAGATTCAACCATGGGATTGACCTCAAATAATTTTGAGGTGAAAAATAGTAGATCAGGCTATCTTTTCACCAAAATTTAGCTTGATCTTGTGGTGGGAAGGTCTCCGTCTTGTGCTAAACTTCTGTCAAAAAGCTCATATTGCGAAGATGTCCGTTTTACTCTGTTTTGCATCCTTTTTCCTAAGATTTCCTGAAAAGAGTCTTTGATACACAAATACTCGATAACTACTAAATATGCATTAATACCTTAGTGAAATTCTTATTAAAGCATACACTTATGATGGTAAAAATGGGTAAAATATGCATGTTATCAACTCCCCCATACTTAAACCTTTGTTTGTTCTCAAACAAAACAAAAAATCTAAGTAAGGAAAAGAGGTTTGAAAGCGTGGAAACTCACCAATACTTGGGAACTCATTAAGTCTAGCAATCAACCTGTTTGAGCCACGTAACTCGGAACTCAAAACTCAAAGCTTTTGGGTCTAGTTACCTTGAGCTTTTCACCCTTTCCGGATACGCTTCATGATCCCTTTGAGTATTTCGAGTTTTCTCTTGTTGACTTCTTTACTCAATAAGGCGTGTGGTCTCATTCGTAGGAGTATCAGTCGACGAGACGTTATACTCTTCTCTTCCAAACATCTAGACAAATACATTTCAGACACAACTCTCCTATTTTCTCTTCCCTAAGTCGATTTCTCCCTACTTTTCTAGAGTATCATTTTATTTTTTCTATCGAATTTCTTTCTATATATATATATATTATTATTTTTTCTTAGCTTGAGAACGATCACTTCTTCGAAGCTTTCATGATGTCTTTGAACCGTCATTGTCTTTTGAGGAACTCGGGTTGCCATTCTCAAACCAGGACTTTTCTTTCTTATATTTTTTTCTGTAATAAGGGAAGATTAAGGAGAGGTTGCATTGCATCTACTTAGTCATGTTAGAGTTTAAAACATGAGCAAAGTTTGAAGTACCTCAAGCCCCTTGACGAGAAGTTTTGATTCATTAGGTGCGGAGTCAACGCAAGATCCTTTGAGTACTCTAGATATTAGAACTTTCTCCATTGGAATGATCCACTCGCAGTGTTCAACTTAGTAAACCTTGCTTCTAAACCCGTGAGAATGGGCATTAAGGTTCCTTGTTCGAAGCGACTTGTACCTAGCAAAGTTCATAGTTTCCGACTAAAAGAAAAAAGTTTTGACTCAATAAAACGACTCGATAAATGATGCATGTTTGCTTAAGACTCATCAAATCAAAGCATAGTTAGTAATATAAGAAACCCCCGAGACTTAAATCAAACTGTCCCCAGTTTGTTTAAATCGAGTTGAGGTGAAAAAGATAGGTAAATTCAAGTACAAACTTGTGAAGACTTACTTGAAAGTGGCGATGGGTTTGGTGTGGGTGGTTGGGTGTGGTATGATTGAGCTAAGGACTTAATCATTCTCCTTATGTCCCTGCTTAGAATCGATTTAATTGAACAAAAAAAATCGAAAACTTAGCTCGAAAGAAAATGTGATGTGCGGTTTGAGCTTCCTTGTTTCAGATTGGTGGTGGTAGGCGTGTGGTGATGATGGAATGATGGTGGTGATAGGCGTTTGGTGGTGATTATTGGCTCGCCTTTGTTGAGAAGAATAAGTACTTCAGTTGTTGAGTACTCGTCTTGGTTCCTTGACCTTTGGAAAACACCTTTAATGAGAGATGGAAAATCTTCTGTCCGTGCATCTTGAGGATTGCATCACCTCAGAAACTTGATGTTTGGGTCGATGCTGGCCTATCCGGTGATGTGTTCGAGATCCCGGAAGACAGGTGTTGCTAGATCGAACTTCAATGCCAATGTAATTCTTACTTGACTTCGGTAAAGGTCTTGGTCGCGGAAGAGAGAAGCTAGTCTTCGGGAACTTTTCTCTTCGCGGTTTGGTGAAGGAAGTTGCATCTTCTTCCTTCTGGAGCTTGCACAACGGTTCTGGAGGATGAGACCGTTGTATTCTTCTTCGTTTTCATGGATACAGGTCCGTTGAACGTACTGGAAGAAGTTGGATGAGAGAGATGGATCATTGACTTAACTTGACTTGGATGGAGTCTTGTCTTGTCTCGCCATCTTTGATGCAACAGAAATATACCGCGGTTGTGGAAGTTATATTTGCGGTCTTGTGGACGTGTTCAAGTCTTGAATAAAGAAGGAAACTTGAAAGACTTGACAGTGGTTGAAGGGAAATGGTTTGGTGAAGTTCTGGATGAAAAACGTTACAGAAGAAGGGTGGCCGCACGACGGGTAGTCACGGCTGCGGCCAGGCTTGTCTCCTCCGGCCCATTGTGGCTTGTGGCGCGGCCAGGCTCCTTCTGGCCGGCCCACGAGCAGTTCGTCGCCCAGTGAGTGTTCCTCGAAACTCCTTCATATTTTTGGTCTTTTTGGTTTTATGATTTTTTTTGTGCTTTTGAGTTTTATGTAAATGTTGTAACTAAGAGGAAAACAAAACGAAAAATTAGAATGGTTTGAAAGATGAGGAAAAGAAAGAAGATACCTAAATAGGTTGTCTCCCACTGAGTCGTTCTTGTTTAGAATCCTTTAGCTGGACTTTTCTGTGCATCAGGCGATTAATGCGTCATTTAGGTACATTGTCTCCCATATATATTCAGGCGTGGCTAGGTATGGCTTGAGTCATTGCCCATTTACCGTGAAGAAACTTCCATTCTTGTCTCAAAGCGTGACCGCTCTGTATGGCTTAACTTCTTTGATTTTGAATGGTCTTGACCATTGCGATCTCAGCTTTCCTAGGAAGAGTTTCAAACGAGAGTTGAAGAGTAAAACTTGGTCATCGGCTGTGAATGTACGTGGGAAGATCTTCCTGTCATGGTAGGCCTTAGTTCTTTCCTTGTAGATCCTAGAGCTCTCATAAGCGTTATGTCTTATTTCGTCTAGCTCATGTACTTGGATTTGTCGCCTCTCTTTGGCTGCATTTAGGTCAAAATTGATCATTTTGATAGCCCACTGTGCCTTGTATTCTATTTCCATTGGCAGATGACAGGCTTTCCCGTAGACTAGGTGAAACGGAGTTGTCCCTAAAGGTGTCATGTATGCGGTTCTATAAGCCCATAAGGCATCATCTAGTTTAGTTGACCAGTCCTTCTGGTGGATTCTAGTGGTCTTCTGCAGAATTGACTTGATTTCTCTGTTAGAAATCTCCACTTGACCGCTCGTTTGTGGGTGATACGGTGATGCTACCTTGTGTCTGACCCCATTCTTTTTTAAAGGTTATCAAAGACCTTGTTTATGAAGTGCGACCATCCGTCGCTTATGACAATTCTCGGAACTCTAAATCGGGGGAAGATGATTGTCTTGAACATTTTAACCACGACGCTTGCATCATTGGTTGGGCTGGCTATTGCTTCTAGCCATTTTGAGACATAATCGACTGCCACGAGGATGTACTGATTTTCAAAAGAAGTCGGGAACGGTCCCATGAAGTCGATTCCCCATACTTCAAACACTTCTAATTCTAAGATGAAGTTCTGCGGCATCTCGTTTCTCTTGCTTATGTTACCCATTCTTTGGCAAGCATCACACCTTTAGATGAAGGTGTGTGTGTCTTTAAACATTATAGGCCACCAGAATCCAGCTTGCAGTACCTTTGAGACTGTCTTAAAGTTGGCGAAGTGCCCTCCGTAAGCTGATCCATGGCATCCATGAAGTATGCCTTCGACTTCTTCTTCAGCTACAAATCTTCTGAATAGCCCGTATGCGCACAGTCTGTAGAGGTACGGCTCATCCCAGAAGTACTTGCGGAAGTCTCGTAGAAATTTCTTTTTGTTGTAGCCCACAAATTGAGGTGGTTTGATGTCTGCTGCGAGGTAGTTTGCGATGTGTCTGAACCATGGAGTGTTGTATGCCCCGGATTGTGCCATAGGTGGATGCCTTCTTGTTGGTTCTCCTGTTGCGGGAACTGCATTTATTGGCGTACATACTTTCTTCCGGGAGGCTGTCGTTCACAGGGATTCCATCCCTAGAAGACATGCGTGAAAGGTGATCTGCCACCTCATTATCAGCTCCTCTTCTATCATTTATCTCCATGTCAAATTCTTACAATAGAAGAACCCACCTAATTAGCCTAGGTTTAGTGTACTTCTTTGCCATTATGTGCCGGATCGCTGCATGGTCCGTGTGTACTATAACCTTTGATCCGATCAGGTATTGGT
Organism: Alliaria petiolata; assembly: GCA_020283515.1. Taxonomy (NCBI): domain Eukaryota; kingdom Viridiplantae; phylum Streptophyta; class Magnoliopsida; order Brassicales; family Brassicaceae; genus Alliaria; species Alliaria petiolata. The sequence continues at coordinate 7,812,748 of JAHZTW010000004.1, forward strand.
GTGACTTTTCAAACGCAAACATGATATCTAGGAGCTCTTTCTCGGTCGTCGTGTAGTTGCATTGAGCGTCGTCTAGGGTCTTGCTCGCATAGTAGATTGCATGCAATTTTTTATCTTTTCTCTGTCTCAACACTGACTCTACTTCGTAATCAGTGGCATCGCATATTATCTCAAATGGATGTTCCAAGTCAAGCGGTTGTACTACTGGAGCTGATACCAGGACTTCTCTAATCTTCTGGAAAGCTTACATGCATTGTTGAACTCCGTGTCTTTGCAGAGAAGACGTGTCAACAGTGGCGAGTCCACTTTTTAAATATTTATAAAACATTTAAATTTACCTAAAACACAGAAAATCTCGCTATCTCTAGTGGTAAAAAGTGATTATGAACCCCTAAACCATGGTTCAAATCCCCCCCAATGACCCTTTTTACATTTTTTCTCTTTATATTAATATTTTGACCCCGGTCAATATAACTTCAGGATTCGCCACTGCGTGTCAATGGTCTTACGATCTTCGAGAAGTCTTGGATGAACCTCCTACAAAACCTGCGTGTTCTAGGAAGCTACGTATTCCCTTGACGTTTGATGGCGGCTGCAAGCTTGTCATGACTTTTATCTTTGCCTTATTAACCTCGATTCCTTTCGCAGAGACCTTGTGCCGATCACTACTTCGTCTCGCACCATGAAGTGACATTTATCCCAATTCAGAACTTGGTGCTTATCTTCGCATCTTTGTAGGACCTTTCCTAATTTACTTAGGCATTCTTTAAAAGACGTTCCATGGACCGAGAAATCATCCATGAAAACTTCCATAAATATTTCAATATAATCAGTAAAGATCGATAGCATGCACATTTGAAATGCTGCAGGGGCGTTGCAGAGGCCATACGACATTCGCCGGTACGCGAACGTCCCATAAGTACACATGAAAGTCGTCTTTTCTTGGTTCTCTGGTCAGATGGGAATCTGAAAAAAATCCAGAATATCCGTCAAGAAAACAATAGTATTAGTGGTTTGCCAACCTTTCTAGCATCTGGTCGATGAATGGCAGCGGTAAATGATCCTTCCTTGTTGCCGTATTTTACTTCCGATAATCGATGCACATTCGGTGGCCAGTCACGGTTCTCATAGCAATCATCTCATCCTTGTCGCTTTTAACGACCGTAACTCCTCCCTTCTTTGGGACCACATAAACCGGGCTTGCCCATGTGTTGTTCCAGATTGGGTATATGATCCCTGCTTCCAAGAGTTTCATTACTTCCTTTTTGACCACTTCCATCAAGTTCGGGTTGAGTCTCCTCTGTTGTTCAACCGAGTTTTTCGCGTTTTCTTCCAAATGAATTTTGTGCATGCAGAGGTCCGAAGATATTTCAGGAATATCGTCTAAAGAGTATCCCAGCGCTCTCCTATGCTTTTGTAGCTCGCAGAATAATAACGTCGCTTCGACATTATTCAGAATTTATGATTACTGGATAAGTCGAATCCCGTCCCAGAAAAGCGTACCTTCGCTGAGTTGGCAGTGGCTTCAGCTCGAAATTTGGTGCTTTAAGTTGGTTCCAAGGATCGGGCACTGCTTTTCGGGTATCTTTTGGCGGTAAAGCCTTGCGCATTCTTTGTCCTCTAAATCCCGAAAGACGGTGGGTCCAACGTGAGGTTCGATTTGATTGAGCATCCTTGTGCAGCTTTTTGTTTCTTCGCGACTAAGGTTGCCTTTACTATTTGTGGTCGTCAGGGTTATCTCCAGCGGGTCGTCCCTAAGTATCTCTTTGTAGATTTCCTCTATAGCTCCAGCGAGCTCGTCGATTCGGAAGACTTGTCCGTCCAGGGTAGGTTTCTTAAGATCTTCGTTCATATCAAAGTTCGTAACAAGATTTCCCAGATGTAGATCTATCTTCCCTTTCGGGACGTTGATAACTGCTCCTGCTGTGGAGAGGAATGGGCGACCGAGGATGAGAGGGTCTCGGGGTTCTTCATCGATGTCCAGTATCACGAAGTCAGTTGGGATCGCGCAGTCCCCGATAATTACTTGGACGTCGACCAGAACTCCGACAGGCAGTCTGGTTGATCTATCTGCGAGGATTAGGGTAATCTTTGTAGGTAGGAATTTATGGTGTCTGAGGCGTCTTGCTACAGAAAGTGGCATCATGTTTATGCTTGATCCCTGATCGTACAAAACTCGCCTAAACACTTCTTCTCCGATCGAACAGGAGAGTACAAATCTTTAGGGGTCTTCACGCTATAAAGGGAGCGGTTCAGGATGACTGAGCTGCATTCTTGCGTGATCATCATAACTCTTTTTTCTAGAGTCAAAGAGTTGGTTAAAACACTTTTCATGTATCCTCTCAGCGTCGGGATCATGGCGCAAGCTTCTATGAAGGGTAGTCTCACGGAAAGTTGTTTGATTAGTTCTTTTAACCTTGCTCTTTCTTTTTCCTTCTTGGGCGTGCTTAGGCAGCGCAGATAGAGTGCTTTGGGTGTGTGGACTCATGCTGGCGGTGGTGGTGCTTCTTCATCTCGCAGAATTTATCTTGTATCGGCATCCTTACCTATGTCTTCTTCCTCAACGTCCTTGGTGAATTTATCTTTGCTGCTACGATTTTTCTTTTTTTCTTCCTCACCCCTACTCCTTGGAAACTTTGGTTCCTTGTAGGTTAGGCCGCTCTTAAGCTCCACTACTTTCACGGTGTCGTAGCAATCCTTGTTGTCTTGGTTTTCTTCTTCTAGTCCTGCCTGTTTTCTTTCACTATTGGTTAGCTTCTCGTTTTCCTTAGCTACTCTTCTTATTTATGAGGCGAGGTGCTCGATCTTCCCATTCGTATTGTGGTGGTTGTGCTCAGCTTTTTTTTTTTTGCCTCACTCGAAGTTCTCTCGAAAGAGTCGACGTGTTCCTGAATTTTGTCCTCGAGTCTATCGATTCGATTATACTGGTCTTTGTAATACAAGGGGTCGAGGGAGTGGCTCGCCCCCATTAGATCTCGGGTTTGGTGGCTGCCGTGATGTCGAATTATACTCCTTCCTAAGTTCTCACGATGGAGGTCAAGGTCAAGGCAATGTCTTGAGGTGATAATGTCTTCCGAGTTCTCACGCATACGAGAGTCCTGTAGTTCCCGTATGGCTTCCGGATGCTGTGTACGCTCCGAGTCCATTCTAGCTAGCGCGCCCATTATGATCTTTAATGGGTCTGCTTCGGCTTCTTTTTCACGACGTGCTGCATGATTAGGATCGTTCAGGCCGTTGTAGTCGCTAGTTGCCCCGTTGTAGTCGCTAGTGGCCAGGTTGGTCACCAATAGTCGTGTTCCTTTTATTGATTTCAAAGACAAATCTCCATTGCTTGCGATATCCAGCGCGGCTTGAACTCGCTTATTGATTCCTCTATAGAATGTACTGATCATATGCTCGTCAGTGAATCCGTGGTATGGGCAGTCTCTCTCGTAGTCTTTAAATCGCTCCCATGCCTCAATGAGAGTTTCATGCTTTTCCTGCCTGAATCCTTGTATATTATTCCTCAGAAGGTATGAACGAGATTTAGTGTAGAAGCGGTTTAGGAAAACCTTCATAAATTCCTCCTAGTTCGTGATGGATGTTGGGGCTAAAGATCTCAGCCATTTGCTTGCCTTTTCTCCCAATGAGTAAGGGAAAAGCATGCATTTAAGGTAATCTTCATTAAATTTGGAGATGAAGCAGACTCCTTCGAATGCTTCAATATGCTCTATGGGTTGTTCTGAAGGCTGACCTCGGTATTGGTTCTGTTTAACCAGATCTATCATACGTTTCTTGATCTCGAAATTATTTTCTTCACNTTTCATGCTTTTCCTGCCTGAATCCTTGTATATTATTCCTCAGAAGGTATGAACGAGATTTAGTGTAGAAGCGGTTTAGGAAAACCTTCATAAATTCCTCCTAGTTCGTGATGGATGTTGGGGCTAAAGATCTCAGCCATTTGCTTGCCTTTTCTCCCAATGAGTAAGGGAAAAGCATGCATTTAAGGTAATCTTCATTAAATTTGGAGATGAAGCAGACTCCTTCGAATGCTTCAATATGCTCTATGGGTTGTTCTGAAGGCTGACCTCGGTATTGGTTCTGTTTAACCAGATCTATCATACGTTTCTTGATCTCGAAATTATTTTCTTCACGTGGTATCAACCGAAAAAGGTTTCGATGTTGGAAAGATTTGAGGGGCGCGTCGAATTCAGAAATTGCGGGTGCGTCCTCGTTCTAAACAGATCTTTTTCTTCTTTTACTCGTTGTTCTCTGTTTAGGTTAAACGGGTCTCCAAGAGCTTCAAGGTCTTGAACTTGATCCCCCATTAGAGAAGTACCTGCAAAACGAGAAGTTAAACGAGCAGTTCAGTAATCGTTCTGTTGATTTTTCAGTAAAGAATTTGTGAGAAGCAAATCAAAGTCCCCGACAACGGCGCCAAAAATTTGATGCAACAGATTTTAGAGTCTGGCTTCGAGTTTCAAATTTATAACCCTATTGCATGCAATTGCACAGATGTGCGATGTAGTATTTCGGGTGTCGAGCCACATAGACTATGATGCTTCAAACGAATCCACTAAAACAGAAAATCAAGTGAGAACGAACAAATTGAAAGTTGGTTTTGGAGTGGTGAATGATGGTTTAGTAACAGGTTGGAAATCAAGAGTGGGTTGTAAAGCTATAAAACGAAACTCTGGGTTTCAAAGATCTCTCAAGGTATTTCACGAAATGATTCTATGGATTAACAAACTTGACTTAGACAGGATCAATTCTACTGGTTCTCAAGCTCAAACACGGGAGTGGTCGGGTTCCCCTTTCGGAAATTCAAACACCTAAACCTATACTACTCGTTCGCTCCCTTTCGATAGCGACTTCGCAGCAAGGTCAGCTATAAGGATAAGTTCGATGAAGCTCACAACACACCACCGATATGCATAAGCATCCTGCGGCACCTGCTCGTTTAAAACTATGTCCGGCCAAATGATTCAGCGCTTACGCGGCTCTAATGATTCTTACGATCGATCCTAAACATCTAGTTGAGAATTACACATTAAGAAAGAATCCAAACGAAGAACAGTGAAAAGTATTTTATCTATGATCTAACAACCTATCGAATCAAACCATGAAATCCCTTCGACAAACCCCCTTTGAAACCCAACTGAAGAACTACTCAAACATAGATCTGAAGTTCATCATCATTGCAATAGATAAGAATCACAAAGTTTTGAAAGAAACAGAAAGGTATGAAGGAGAGTAATCGAGTAAGGCGACGAGAGGGAGAGTGGAGAAGATGGCTTTCGCTCATCTCCTCTTCCTCCTTGGCGGCGGCTCTTCCTCTGGGTCTTGATTTTGGTGGCTGTCTTCGAACTCTCTAAAAATAAGAGTAACATCGTGTATTTTATGCGTCATTTAGGGTTCCACCAAGTTTGGTAGCTATCGGGTTTGATTTGGACTTGTAAACGGGCTCGGAAATCGTCAAGTGTTCTGGCCGCGCGAGCGATAGGTCATGGGCCGGCCGTTGGTCTTTTGAGCTTTCCTGGCGCGCCAGCCTTCTTCTGAAAACGTGTCTGGCGGGCCTTCTTACTTCCTTCATAACTTGATATCCAACCATGGGATTGAACTCAAATCACTTCGAGGTGAAAAATAGTAGATCGGGCTATCTTGTCACCAAAATTTAGCTTGATCTTGTGGTGGGAAGGTCTCCGTCTTATGCCAAACTTCTGTCAAAAAGCTCATATTCCGAAGATGTCCGTTTTGCATCCTTTTTCCTAAGATTTCTTGAAAAGATTCTTTGACACACAAATACCCGAAAATACTAAATATGCATTAATACCTTAGTGAAATGCTTAAAGCATACACTTATGATGGTAAAAATGGGTAAAATATGCATATTATCAAGCTCCAATTTTCACGGCCATCTCCAATTTCTTTCGGTTGTTCTGATTTTCTCTCGGCAAAGTTGCCATTTCCCTCGGCTAATCCAACTAGTCAGCTCAAACACCCGGATTCCCCAGCTAACCTCCTGGTTTTTCTTAATCTCGGCCTTAACATTCTGATTCTCTGATCGATACCAGGTTCGTTACGCAGCTGTACCATGCGCCCGTACCGCACCCGTGCCAGCTTGATCCTACGAACGCGGGCGTTACAACTCTCCCCCACTTGGCTTAGAATCGTCCTCGAGTCTTCTTAGAATTACTTAACTCCAGATTTTCCTTAAAACATCAAGCCAGCCGATATGTTTACGTCTCCGATCATCATATAGACGTTTCAGGCATTTTCCAAGGTAAACATAACTTGGCAGCTAGCTCCTTGAACCAATCCATGGTCTTCATCGGGTTCCTTAATGAACTCACCGTATCCAACCAGATCCGGGTGAATAAAACTATACGATGCCCCCGAATAACACATAACATGGGTTGCCACACTACCCATGGTTAAGGTTCCTAAATATTTATCTGAATGTTAAGAACCTAGACTAGCACGCAACAAGCAATTTCTACGCAAAAAATTATAAGGCAAGGGATCGGGCTTACCATTAATCGGGCGAGACATGCTTGCCTCAACAGCTTCCGAGCCGATGGTGTAAACCTGTGGCATTACAGCTTACCTCTTTGTATGCGGATTCGGTTCATCACTTGCACGCTTCTCCGCCTGCTAAGCCAGCTTCGGACACCGATTCTAGAAGTGTCCCGTTCATGTGTTATATTACAAAATATACCATTAGATTTTTAGAGGTTCGTTAAGGTTACTTTTGTCATTTGTTTAACATGTAATTGATTTTAGTTTTTTTTCTTTATTTAATTTTTATATACTTATTACTAAACAAATTTATTTTCAAATATAACCTATTTAGATTATTACTTTAACTCCAATTGTCACAAATGTTATGTCTCTCTCTCTCTTTACTTTTTCTCTCTACCTTCTCTCTTTCTTTCCCAAAGAATTCTCGAAGGCAAAACCCAGATTTTTCTTCTTCTTCCGGTGAGTTTTGTCTGACGGTTATACTCCCGATTCTTTAGGACTATTGTCGTCGGTTATTGTTCGTTGAGTAGTTTCTCTAGCGGTTGGATTGAACTTTGTCTCACCCCAATCTCTCATCCAAAACCGCCATGGAATCAATCCTATATATATCTAAGGTTCCTGTCCAAATTCTCCATGCTTGTTTGCAACATGAGCGACAATATTCAGCAACATATGCAGGAAATTGATTTAGGATTCGGTGAAGCCCCAATCACGTTACCACAGTCGGTTTGTGATCAAGCGGTGCGAGCAAATCGATATGCAATTGTTGGAATGCTCTAACATCAAATGACCCTACACCTTACTGCATACCACAAATTAGGCGTGAACTTGCTCAAGCATACAAAAACGAGGAAATTTACTGGCAATTAAAGAGGAGAAATTCATGGTTAGTTGATGGAGATCAAAATACAAGATTTTATCAAGAAACATAATTCATTCAATAAAAGATGCTAATGGGGTTATATATTATGGTGAAAGAGAGATTGGCAACATGCTAAAGATTACTTTTATAAAATGTACTCTCAAGTGACAATAACTGCATTACTCCAACGATTTTTGATGAATTCAAACAAACAGTTACACCTGAAAGCAACCAAAATATCACTAGAACGATCACAGAAAATGAGATCTATGAGGCGGTTTGTGCTAGTGGTGCTGATAAAGCTCGTGGTCCAGATAGACTTACAGTTAGATTCTATCAAGAATGTTGGGATATAGTTGAGAGAGATGTCACTTATGAAGTTCTTCTTTTCTTCGACTCTGCAAACATGAAAGAACGTATCAATCATACTAATATTTGTATGATACCTAAAGATCAAAAGACAGGTAACTCTCTCTGATTATAGATCCATTGCGCTTTTTAATGTCTTCTACAAAATAATATCAAAGATACTTGTTACAAGACTAAAGTCTTTCCTAGATAAAATTCTCTCTGAATCACAAGCTGCATTTGTTTCTGGCAGATGATCTCTGATAATGTATTGGTTGCCCATGAACTTATGCACTCATTAAAAAGTAGGAAAAGAGTATCATAAACATACAATACTGACATAGCCAAAGCATATGAACGAGTAGAATGGACTTCTTGGAACAAACTATGTGTGCATATGGTTTCAATAATAAATGGATTCAATGGACCATGGCAACAGTTCGAACTGTAAGCTACTATGTTCTTATAAATGGGAATTCACAAGGTAATATCTACCCAGAACATGGATTGAGACAGGGAGACCTCCTTTCCCCATACCTGTTTATTCTTTGCGCTGATGTAATGAGTCGCCTGCTGGATTTGAATGTTAGGAAAAGCAAAATAAATGGTATAAAGATAGGAAATGGGGGTACCAAGAATCACTCATCTACTCTTTGCTGATGACTCCCTTTTCTTCTGCCAAACAAATGAGAAAAATTGTTCAGCACTTCGTGATATTTTAAAACTCTATGATCATTGTTTAGGGCAAAAAATTAACAAAACCAAATCCATGATTACATTTGGTACACGAATTCACGGCACAGAACATGAAAGATTAAAATCCAGTTTTGGAATAACAAATCATGGAGGTGGGGTAAAATATTTGGGACTTCCTGAACAATTTGGAAGAAAAAGAAAGAGATGTTTGCAAATGTTATTAAGTGTTAAACAAAGAACGTCATATTGGAGTGCAAAACAATTATCCTACGCTGGCAAGGAAGTATTAATGAAATCAGTGGATATTTCAATGCCGGTATACTCCACGTCATGTTTCAAACTACCATTACAAGTGATAAATGAACTAAATAGCATTCTTACTCAATTATATTCTGGTGGGAAAGAGTACATAAACAAAGGGGTTTCCTTGTGTTGCTTGAAAACGATTACAATATTCCAAACAAGAACGTGGATTGGGTTTTAAGGATCTAGAAAAATTTAATGATGCCCTTCTAACCAAGCAAGCTTGGCGATTACTAGAACATCCCAATTGTCTATTCTCGAGGTTATATAAAGCTCGTTATTTCAGAGATGATCATCTTTAAAAAGCTAAAAGTAGACCATACCAATCTTACGGTTGGGCTTCTATATTATGAGGAATAAGCCTTATCAAACAAGGCTCTCGCTTCATCATAGAAAATGGTCAGAAAATAAAGTTTTTTAAAGACAATTAGCTACCTACTCACCCTCCTACATTTTCTCTGGGTGGCGACGTCAATAGTAATTTTTTGCTTAAAGACCTCATCACCAAAACTGGACCATATCAACAGTGGGATACATATGCTATAAGGGCCTCTCTTTCTGATCAAGAATTTGCTCTTGCAAAGTCTTTATACTTAGGCCACGGAAACAAAGAGGATAAACTACAGTGAAACTATGCGAAGAATGGTCAATATTCTGTTAGATCGGGCTACTGGTTCCTACGACACTATCCTAAATTTCATTTGAATGCTCCTGACATACCTCACGGTGATCCGCTGCTAAAAAAAAAAGATATGGCATTTGCTAATCATGCCTAAACTAAAGCATTTCTTATGGAGAATATTGTCCAAAGCCATTAGTACTGCTACAAGGCTTAGAAGTCGGGGAGTTGCAATTGATGATACATGCACATGTTATGGATTATAACCTAAAACCATACACAATCTATTCTTCATGTGCCCCGTTTCCCTTTCTATATGGTGATTATCCAAAACACCATTTAATTTTCTTGTCACCCCTTCTCAAGATACTGAAGTAACAATAAACAATATTCATATGCCCAAGCAATGTCTGGAATCTCTGTTACAGAAAAATTATTACCTTTTTGAATTCTTTGGCGAATATGGAAATCACAAAATAATAATCTTCAATAAACAAAGAATCAAAATTGCTAAAGATGTGAATAAGACTTTGGCAGATGTTAAGCGGGTCATTTGACCCATATGATTAATTGATATTTAGTTGATGATTTAGTTTTAAATGTTTAAATTGATCCCCTTGTCCTAAGGTCAAATTCACTCATTACACCCATTTTGTTAATTTATTTTCATTTAAGTATATTCTCTAACTCTTTTCATATTTCATATAATATTTTTTATACATTAGACCCAACATTTAACTAATAAACCTTTGTTGGTAATAAATTTTTTAATTTTTTAAAAATTAATATTATTATATTCATATTGACCCCGTAAGAATTATTTCTATCTTCGCCACTGGTTACATGATTGATTAAAGCAACTAATACACTCTCTACGACCTCTATACCTATTCTACCAAAACAAACCTGGTCTCGTTTTCCATTAGGCTCTCTCGATGTAACTATGATGTTGCTTTTAATCCGCAAACACAACAAAGCACCTTTGGATGGATAGTCATAGATTCTCGAGGAAATTGTAAATACTGGGGATCTGCTTCTGTGGGACAAACAATCTCAAGTTTTGAAGCCGAAGATAAAGATTTTTTGGTGGCTCTTCAAAACCTCTGGGGTATGACTTATGACCAGGGGCAAATGTAGATGGACACATATGGGGTCACGTGCCCCCGATTATTTTTTTTCTTTTATAACTTTACTAATTTATTAAATATTATTATTTTAATGAGCAACAAATTTTTTTTTCTCTTGGTGCCCCTTCCTCTGTTACAAAATTACTTTAACTTTTATTATTTATAGTATTATGTCTCCGGTAAAAAAATTTCTAGATCGCCCCTGGTTACAACCATGTATGCTTTGAATGAGACTCTCAGCTACTAGTAAAATTGCTACATAATAAAGACCAAGATATTAGCCTTTGTAATTTATTAGATGATATTCGAATATGGCTATTGAAATTTCAGCACATCTAGATTAATCATGTGAACAGAGATTTTAATGAAGCAGCACATTTGTTAGCTAGACATGGTCCTATAAATGGAGTTTTCCTCTTCGGATCTGTTTTTCGCCAAATTAGCTAACAAACACTTTGTATTCTGATACAATAATTCTATATAATCATAGGTTTTCGAAAGAAAAAAAACTCCAATTGTCACACATTTAAATAGTACCAAACTTACCAAAAATAATTATTTCAGAAATTATAATATTCTTACAATTAAAATCTTAACGAATAAATTATTTAAAATTTAAGATTTTATAATAAATTCATACATGAAAATTTAAAAATAATCATCATATGTCTTTTATTTGTTGTATTATATGGTTTTATAATATACATTAATTTTAAAAATATTAAAAAATCTTATAAAATAAATCAATTCCACTAGAAGGTTGATTTTGTTATATTAAACCATAGAATATAATATATATATATATATATATATATATTATTGTTAATTATTTTCTTTGAAGTTATAAAACTATCAACCATATATTTTAATAAAAGATTTTAGATTTTATTTTATTTTATTTTCAAAATCAAAACATTTAACATATTAATTATAAAATTATAGGAAGATCAATATATGGCATAAAAAAATTAGTGACAACTGATTTACATAAAAGATTTAATTACAATTTAATTACATATAACAAAATCAATTTTGAATGAATTTATTGTTTTTAACATATTTTTTTACAACTAAATCTGACCAACTTATATTTCACAACAAATCAAAAACATTATTTTTTTATTAAAAACAAAACAATTATAATTCACCCAATACTTAAATTATTAGCTTTCAGTTTTTATTTCACATTTTCTGTATTAAAAAATTATTTTAATTCCTCATTTTATATAAAATATTATTTAGAAAAATATTTGCTCTGTACATGCGTGCATAAATATGATCTAGTTAAGTATTATTATTATTATTTTTATTTTATAAAGGGTTTGTTAAGTATTAATTTTAAGGCTATATGAGTTGGTCCGGAAGGATTGCCTCTCTTTTGGACCAATTCAAGTTCACATTGGTCAAATTTCATATTCTGCTTTCACCATCGTATTTTCATCATGAGCATTTGTTTACACATTTCAATTTATAATCTTTGTAAATAATACATCCGCCCCCACACTCTTTATACCAAAAGAAAATATATTATATACATAATTAAAATAAAAAAGAAAGTCACCTGACAGTTTATCTAAAAACGCGTTTCAAATTTATTTGATTAGACACATGAATGTTTGTTGAAAATATGTGGGTGAGTGTGACTAATAATATGGATAAATATATATAAAAAACTAAAATAATATATGGGTGTTTGGAGTTTGAGGATCAAACAAATGCGATAAACCATCTTTGACTAAACCTATGTTCGTAAATCGTGAGGATCAAGATTTAGTTACGGCTAATGATGGAGATTTGATTCACTTTGTTGAATACAACCCTGTTTTTTTTTAACTCCAAATCAATTCTCGTTAAAACGGCTCATATTTTATTTTTATTTTCTGGATTTTGATGTCTATAAAATCTTATTACGTGATTAAATCCATCTTTGTTAGTATTTGAATAGTCTATACATATATTTTTTTAAAAAGTTTCGTCAATTTGTTTCATTTATTCATAAATGATTATATGTGCCACTTGACTACATAGCTTTACATAGTTGTGGCGAGCCTTAGAGATGACTGAATAGGTGGCAATGCGCCTGAGCCTGTAATTAAATTGTTTCCATCCTGATCATACAATGCCCATCCAATTCATGCCTCTTCATTTGGGGAAAGCCATGATGCATCAACAAAACAGCATAATCGATTGGTATTTTGAATCACATGCTGCATTGTGTTCGGTACTTTAATAGTGTTGTTAACTCCAGCACTTCTGAATGTATGGTTTAAATCCGAAATCTGAGTTGTTTTATTGATCTCTGATGCTTCCTTCCACGTTCTGACATCAATCGAAGCTCTGTTGATGACATCTGGTATGGGCCATCTCTTATTTTGAAAAAGGATCTCATTACGTTGTTTCCAAATTCTCTAGCCTAATATATGAAAGAGAAGCAGTTGTTCAGTTGACTTGTTTAGTTCCTGAAAGGCTGCAAAGTTATCATATAAATCCCATTTCTCTCTGCTGATTCTACAAGTGAATAATAAGTGATTAGCAGTTTTCTTTCTTTCTCTTGTAAAATTTTTCCTGGCAGAGCTTTGTTGCAACAGGAAGTGCATCATCAAGTGTTCTACACCAGAAAATCTATATTTTTAGAGGTATATTTTGTTTCCATGTAGATTTAAATAAATGAACTGTAGCAGAAGAAGTCTGATCTTTGCTACTACGACGGAGATTATAGCCATAACGGAAATATCGTCATAACGAACAATGTGTGTTTGAATGGAGTTGTTGACGTGTGGGTTATGAATGTAGATTCAGAAAAATGGTGGAGAAACACTGTTGAGATTCCTTACAAGCAACTGAAGGCAAGAAGGTCCAATTATATGGTGTCACTAGAACAAGAGAGCTGATTTTTGCCTCCAACCATTCCAAAATCTTTTTTTTTTTTTTGGACAACACTTTTTTTTTTCTCTATTTTTTTTAATAACGAGTTATTTTTTCTCCATCTCGCACATCCACACGCTCGAAATAAAAAGACAGACAAGTTGGCACAAAATGCTCGAGACTATTTTTATCGGCTAGAATATGTAAACTCAGTTTCTCCGGTTTGGATCAGCGAACCGTTATAGAAATTGAGGCTGTTGACAAAAAAAAGTTATTTATTTCCACTGCAAACTAATACAAGTTAATTACATCATTTAAAATTTTATTATTAACCGAGATCTGATATAAAGTCGACAATTAACATACCTATGCCATGCATTGTTTAATTGCCCAAAAATTATCCAAAATTATGGTTGCACCGCAGCAAAATTTCCAAGGTTTTGGTTATATCGTGTAAGTTTGTTTTAACAAAACGAATTTTTTAGTGTTGAAAGATAGTTGTTTTTCATTCAAAACAACCGAACCGAATTCTTAACAAAACAATTATTTTGTTAAGTTTAGTTAATTGAACCGAATTCTTAACCGGGTTGGTAAGTATAGTTAATTGAACCCCCACACCAAAGTTAGATTCTTACATACATGTACAGTATTTGGTATTTTGACCCTTGTTAAAATAACTTTATGGAACCACCACTACCCGTAACTACGTTTAAAGAAAAAGACACATCATCAAGATCACAATTTTCGAGGAAGTGGTTTAGAACGAACCAACTTCAACTCAAAAATGTTTTTAAACATGCTTTGGGGAATGCTAAACATGGTTCTGGGGATGCATGTTTCTCAACTATACCTAATAGAATTTGAGAGAATCAATCAAAAATTTTGGTATGAAAAAAGCAGTCGTTGAAAGCCAAGACCAAAACAAAGTCTTAGCTTTACACACATGACATAGATCAACAAAAGAGATAAGAATGGAGGTAGAGTCTCAATCATCGATCATGTCAGGAATAGTTTTATACAAATACATTAGGCCCCTTTACCGTAATTAACACCGAATGTTTACAATTTAAAAACAGTAAGGTTGCAACTGGTTGACACTTTAGAAAAATAAAATTGGAAGCAATTACATATTCATTTATATTCTTCCATAATTTTACCATTTAAGGTGAACAAATGTTCCTCCAAATTAAACTGAGTTCCACTAAATTAGAGGAAAATAAGTTTTATTCTTCTAAAAATTGTACTTTACAAAATAGAAGAGGAACTAGGTCTGGACATTCGGGTATTCGGGTCGGTTACGGGTCCTACCCGATCGGTTCCGGATCTATCGGGTAGAGTGATTTAATACCCATATAGGAACCGATAGAATTTTGATTCGGTTTCGGTTCGGTTTTTATCGGTTCCGGTTCGGTTCGCGTCTCAAATCTGAGAACCATTTAAAACCTGAAAAAATTCGGTTCTTATTCGGTTTCGGTTCGAGTCGGGTTTTTTTATCCGATTATACCCGAAATAGTAAAAAAAATACCCATACCCGAAATGTAACTGCATACCCGAAAAAAATCAAATTAAAAATTATATTTTTTAAAAACAATGAATTTTCATCAATTTGTAAACTGATTTTCGGATCGAATATACGTCAGAATCAGTAACGGAAAGAAGATCTGAATAGCAGGCTGCGAGATCTTCGAAACCGTATGCAGATCGACTTCTGGATCCCTCTGGTTCGTCGGAAAATCGAATCACAAAACCCTCACTCAGTAACTTAAAAAAAAAAAAAAAATTCGTGTATCCGATCAGTTCCGGGTAGGAACCGGAACCGAACCGATACCCACGGTTCTGAAATTCAGGACCCGTCGGGTAAAAAGGCTAATAACCGAACCCGATCCGAATCGGTTATTTCGGGTCGATTCCGGTTCGGGTTTTCGGGTTCGGTTTTTTTGCCCAGCCCTAAGAGGAACAAAGTTGAAAAAACTAATTGAACATAAAATTATTCAACTCATTTTTTTTTACTCATTATTATTTCTCCTATTCCTCTAAGATACAACCAATTGCAACCAAAGATTTTATACAATTTTCAAAAAAGACATAGATTTTCTATCTAGTATATTAAAACTTTTACTGACTTAAAAAAATGTCGAGCTTTTGCTTTACTTTTTCTTCCCACGACGAATTTGGTATGCTCGCACGACACGACGTACACGGAACAATATTGGAAGAAATTGAGATCTTTTAGATTTGTTCAACCCCGAGATATTTTAGTCATTTAATATTACCTTCAATATTTGCAATTTTTACTTGAAGGTCCTATTATATGTCCTAAATTCTAATGTGAGAAATGTTATATTAAACTTTAATTCTAATTTATTTCAGAAACAAAATATATGGCTTTGATGTGTTCTATACAAATACAACGTAATACAATAAGTAAAGTAAAAACAAACCTACAAATTAGTAGTAATCACGGTACAAATACTTTAAGATCCAAGCAACGAACCTTCACTGATCCTTGTGGAAGCCGGTCCAGACGATGTGATCCCCATCGTCTGAAACGACCGTGTAGCAGCAGACGAAGAAGACGATCGAGTTGGACCAGAAGCAACCAAGATAGATGCGTGGCTTGTACTCCCACTGTTCCCTGAGAAAGACACTTCGCTTAAGGTCTTTGGACGTGGCGGCTTGTTTATCGCCGTGATTCCTTCCAGCATCTGAACCACTTTCCCCATTGTCGGCCTCTGCAATGGCTGCTCTTGTATGCACCAGAAGCTTGTCTCAACCATTCTCCTCACTTGTTCCATATCAACCGTTTGATCTGCGCCTAGACGATGGTCTAAGATGGCCTCGGTGTTGCCCTTTTCGAACTCCTCGTAAGCCCATATAGAGAATTTCTTGTGGTTCGTTTTCTCAGAGACATCAAAGTTCCTTTGCCCGCTGACTATCTCTAGTAGAACCATCCCGTAGCTGTAGACATCCGATTTCGAGGTTATGGGAAGATTCGCGAGCCATTCAGGTGCTAAATAGCCTCTAGTTCCTCTAATACTGCTCATGTTCTTGAACCTGTTGTCTTTAGGGTTCAAGAGCTTGGCGAGTCCAAAGTCCGAGACTTTAGCAGTGTAATTATCGTCAACGAGGATATTCTCAGGTTTAATATCGCAATGAACAATGCAGTCGCGGCACTCCTCGTGGAGATAAGTGATTCCATTTGCAGTCCCAAGCGCAATGTTAAACCGATACTCCCAAGTCAATAACTTCCCTGAATCAGTACTAAACAAGAAGTTATCTAAAGATCCGTTTCTCATGAACTCATAGACTAAAAGCCTATGTCTTCCTTCAGAGCAAAAACCAATCAGTCTCACTAGATTCAGATGATGCGTGCTGCTAATAGTAGCAACATCCATACGAAACTGCTTCTCTCCTTGCTCTATTCCTTCAAGCTGCTTCACCGCAACCACGGTTCTATTCGAGAGCACGCCTCTATACACAGTACCAAACCCTCCAGCTCCAAGCTTCTCTTTAAAGCTCTTGGTACAACGCTGCAGCTCCCTGTAGGAAAACTGCACGGGCGCACCAGAAGCGTACTCGAGGAGAGTGTAGTGAGACGATAAAGTCCCGAACCGAGGATTGTTTCTGCAGCAGCACCACCATAGACCTACCTCTACCGCAACCAAACCAAGAAGCCCACCTACAACAGCGACCGCAACAATCCACAAGCGAACCTTCGAGTTGTTACCATCGTCTTTCGCTGCAACCAAAGGCGGGTTTGGCAACACCGGACCACACACTTTAACATAAGAAGTACTCGGAACCGACGAGCTTTGATACCCGGTGAAGAAGGCGCCGGGATGTTTCTGCCAGCAGCTTCCCGAGCCATCAGACATCGATACAGAGGCGAGACAAGTACTGCTCACAAGACAATTCGATCTACAAGGCGAGCTACCCGCAAAGAAAACCTCAGAGAATTGGTCAGCTGCGTCTGCAATCAACCTGGTGTGATCCAAATTCAGCATCGTTGCACTTCCAGAGCAATCACTTAGCTCTACTCTTCTCCTGCAACCTTTTCTTCTATCGTTAACATCAACAGGATCAAAGTTACGAGAAGGGCACAAGCAAATCGGATTCGTGCCATTGTAACTACAGATCCCGAAGTTCCCACAGTATCCATAAACAAGACATTGATCAGCAACAGCAGACCAGTGAGGAGACACGGGGCCTGTGGTTCTAGTCGCGGAGCTGTAGATTCTCAGGTTCCCATCATCGTCTAGCTTCAAGAACCTAAAGGTATTGCTACCTTCGCCGTAATCGTCGCTGTAAACAGCTTCGGCTCCGCCGCGGAGAGTCGAATCGAAGATCAACACGACGCCGTTAGTCTGTAAAGCTAAGCTAGGGGACGATAGGTTCGAGCTGAATGACGAGTTTAGCCCTTGGTTCCAGTAAATCGTGCTATTGTTCCACTTAAGCGTGAGATTCCCGATTCTCTCTAGCTGAAACGAGTAATTACCAGATCGGAGAACCTTACCGGCGGTGAAATTCTGCGATTGCACGATCGTGTCCGTCGGGTGATCGAAGGAAGACCAGACCGTGACGCTTCGGTTGTTGAGGAGGATTAGGTTACCGGAATCTTCAATCGAAGCGGAAACGACGCCGAGACGATCGGTACCGGAATCCCAGACGGTGGTGTTGGAGCCATTGAGGAGGCGGAGGGAGCCGGAGGGGAGAAGTCGAAGGGATCCGCCGGAGTCAACGGTTCCTGCTGACCATATGGTAACGTTTCCGGCGAAGGAAACGGCGGCGAGGAAGGAATCAGGGGAAGACGATGGAACAAAGGAGACGGAGAAAGTGGAATTGGGAGACGACCAAGACCGGTTGGAACCAGTGGCGTAAATAACAGAGCCGAGAGATATGGTAGAAGCTGAAAAGGGAAAGTGGAGGACAAGGAGAAGCAGAAGGAGAAGAAGAGGTTGAAGTTTCGGATATGGCGTCTCCGCCATTGTTGTGATTTTTTAAGCTCCTCTCTCCACTATTAAGTTTCTTATTATCAATGAAGATTGAAGACTGAAACGAGACCATTGTTCTCTCTTTTTAATCAATAACTTATTAATTACGATTGCAAAGTTGACATTTCAAATGAGCATCATTATGATTATTGAGAGACTATGACCACTTTAATGAGAAAAAATAGCAAGGAAAATGAGAGACACTAACATTATATAATTACGTTATATAATTACACAGAATGATAGAAAAAAAATTAAATTACAAATCGCTTACTGAAAAATTGTAGAATAGTTTTTTTGGTAATTAAGTAGATTATATTAAACCTATGAATTTTTTAAAAAATTAAAATTATATTTTAAATTATTAAAAAGATAGATGACGGGTATGATTTGGTTAAGGCTGTAATTTTAAGTATTTTACTGTAAAGTTGTAAGTTTTTACCTTTGGCTGCTGATTCTAATGTTGTAGAATTTTTAATTTTTCAAATCTAAACTATTATTTTAGATATTTTGCTTTGTATAGAAAAAAAAGAAAAAATAAAATAAATAATTGTAGTTTTGAAATATCTGTGTGACTGTGTCGATTATGACGGTGTCAGAGATCATATCTTTGAGATCAGAGATGACAAGGATATAATCTTTGAAACATGGAGATATCTCCAGGCTAAACTTGAGAAAGGAAAATTACAGAAGACGAATTCACAACCCTCCTAAAGGACTACGTCGAACAGGAAGACAACTCAGGCTTTAATTCTGAAAAACGGGCCAAAGTTAAAAAAATGTTAAAGAAGTTTGACAACGCTGAATCAAGTTTTATGGCTGCATCATATCATCGAGGGTATATTGATGATCCTCTATCGATAATTTCAGGAATAACATCAAAAGGTGTGTTTTCACATGAACAACGATACTCTAACATGTCTTCTGATTTCGACGCCTTCTTCTGCAAAATGGATGCAAAAAAACACAGCCACACCATCATACAAACGCAAATTCGAGGAAGGATTGAAGCTATATACACTACACGATGATGCCTCTGAAGATGATAAAGAAGCAGTGCAGCAATGGAAGCGCCAAGCGATAACAATTAACATTAAAGATGATCGGAAGGACCCGATTCCGATCAAAAAAGAAGAAACAAGCAATTCACCAAGATCTTACAGTGTTGATCGGCAAGTAAGTGAAGATGAGGGGATCATTATCCCCTCACGACTTTGAAGAACAAAATGAAGATCATATCCTGGAATTGTCAGGGATTGGAATCGCCTCTGACAAAAGACAGGCTGAAGATACTCTGTCGCAAGAATTCTCCTGATATTATGTTTCTGGCTGAAACAATGAACAAATGCGATGTTGTTAGAGATATATGTACTAGCTTAGGATTTGATTTCATTTATACAGTTGCTCCACAAGGCCATAGTGGCGGTTTAGCTATTTTCTGGAAAAAGACATATGTATTACTCACTTGTATCAATCTCCCCGTATGATTGATTTTTATGTTCAATACAATGGTATGGATTTCAATTTCTCTTGTGTATATGGAGACCCAAATCAATCACTTAGACATCATCTTTGGGAAAGGATTGAACGTTTTAAGCAGAATAGAATTGGACCGTGGCTTCTTGTGGGTGACTTTAACGAGATTTTATCAAATAACGAAAAAGGTGGTCCTTTGCGTGAGGAAAGAACCTTCCAAGATTTTCGAAACATGTACAACTCATGTAACTTTTCTGATATACGACATAAAGGAAATCGCTTTTCATGGAGAGGTATCAGAGGGCATCATAATGTCAAATGTTGCCTAGATAGGGTAATTGGTAATTCGGAATGGATGGCGACTTTTCCCGGCTCGGAAGTAAAATTTGAACGTTTATGTGCTTCTGATCATCGACCCAACCTTATTAAAGTGGCCTTTGTGGAAGAATATATAACGAAACCATTTCGATTTGATAAACGATCACTACAAAATCCGGGCTTTCGTTCATATGTGTCTAAAGGTTGGAATGCCGCAAAAGCTCAGAGATGTTATATTTTTACCGACCAAATAAAAAATGTTCAAACAGCAATGCGAGAGTGCAGAATAAAATCACAAACAAATTCTGCAAAACAGATTGAATCTCTCCAATTGGAACTCGATTTTGCTTTGACTAGAAGCGGCCCTACACCGTACTGCATCCCTCAAATTAGACGGGAGCTAGCTCAGGCATATCGGAATGAAAGAGATCTACTGGCACTTAAAAAGTCGCAACTCATGGCTACAAGATGGAGACCAAAACACAAACTTCTACCATGATGTCACACAAACGAGATATTCGCGAAACAGAATACATACAATCAAAGATATCAACGGCAAAACATTTCGGGGTGACAGAGATATTGGAAATCATGCTGAAAATTATTTCAAAAATATGTATTCATCCCCCACAAGATCTTTTCCTGCATCGATTTTTGAGGGTTTCAAAGCAACTGTTTCATTGGATATTAACTAAGCGCTGACAATAGATATTTCAGAAGCCGAAATTTATTCAGCCATCTGTGCTATTGGTGCTGACAAAGCCTCATGACCAGACGAAATTACAGCTAGATTCTACCAAGAATGTTGGGACATTGTTGACCGCGACGTCACTAAAGAAATACTACTCTTCTTTATGACGACTATGATGAAGGATACTTACAATCACACGAACATATGTATGATTCCAAAGACAAAATCACCTGCCACACTCGCAGATTACAGACCTATAGCGCTATGTAATGTTTTCTATAAAATCATATCAAAAATACTCGTCACAAGACTGAAGGTATTCTTAGATACAATTGTATCCGAATCACAAGCTTCTTTTGTTCCTGGGCGTTTGATCTCTGATAATGTTATGGTCGCCCACGAACTTATGCACTCCCTTAAAAGTCGGAAACGTGTATCACAAACTTACATGGCCATTAAAACGGATATGATGAAAGCATATGACAGAGTAGAGTGGAAGTTTCTGGAAGAAACGTTGCGTGCATTTGGCTTTGATAATAAGTAGATTCGCTGGATCATGGCTACTGTCACAACTGTGAATTACTCTGTTCTAATCAACGGCTGCCCACAGGGACATATTCTTCCTCAAAGAGGATTGAGACAGGGTGACCCGCTTTCACCTTATCTCTTCATACTTTGTGCTGATGTAATGAGTCACCTCCTTGATCAAAACGTCCGCAAAGAAAAAATAAATGGAATCAAGATTGGAAATGGCGTGCCAAGAGTCACTCATCTACTTTTTGCATATAACTCATTGTTTTTTTGCCAAGCAAGTGAGAAAAATGTGTCTGCCATTAGAGATATTTCCAGGCTCTATGAAGAATGATCCGGCCAACAAGTGAATCAAGCTAAGTCTACGATTACATTTGGCTCACGTATTCCGGGTCGTAAACAAGAGCGATTGAAAACCATATTGGAATCACAAATTCGGGGGGGGGGGGGTGGTGGAAAATATTTAGGCCTCCCTGAACAGTTTGGACGCAAAAAAAAAATGTTTTCAAACATTATTAACCGTGTTAAACAAAAAACATCATCATGGAGTGCCCAATTTTTGTCACCTGCCGGTATAGAAGTCTTAATAAAGTCGGTGGCCATGTCGATGCATGTATATTCTATGACTTGCTTCAAACTTCCAAAACAGGTAACGAGTGAAATAACAAGCACCCTAATGCAATTCTGGTGGGCAAAACAATCTCAATCACGAGGAATCCCTTGGGTAGCCTGGAAATGTTTACAATACACAAAACTTGAAGGAGGTATAGGATTTAAAGACCTCGAAAAATTTAACGACGCTCTGCTTGCGAAACAAGCTTGGCGTTTATTGGAACAACCGTATTGTTTATTTTCCAGAATATATAAAGCTCGATATTTCTAGGATGTGCATCTTTTTGAAGCTAAAACAAAACCGTACCAATCATACGGATGGGCTTCTATTCTCGATGGCATTGATCTGCTAAAAAAGGGTTCGAGGTTTCTTATCGGCAATGGTAATCAAACTAGACTCTTTAAGGACAACTGGCTACCAACTCACCCTCCACGACCAGCCTCCGGTGGAGAAGACAATGGCAACATTAGGGTTAAAGACATTATCGGCAAACGAGGAAATGTCCAACAATGGGACACAACCGCTATGACAGCCCTTCTTTCTGCACAAGACAGAACACTTGCATATTCGTTATATCTAGGACAACGACAAAAGGATGATAGGATCCGATGGGGTTACACTAAAAATGGACAATACACTGTCAAATCAGGATACTGGTTTTTACGAAACCATCCTGACTTTCACATAGGTGCTATTAATATACCACACGGTGATCCCTCCTTAAAGCGAAAATATGGCATTTGAAAATCATGCCTAAACTAAAACATTTTTTATGGAAAATTCTCTCAAAAGCGATTGCAACTACGACAAAACTAAAAAGCCGGGGTGTTGCTATTGACGAAACATGTTCAAGATGTGGTCTAGAATCTGAAACAATCCATCATCTTTTCTTTACATGCCCAGTCTCCATCTCCATCTGGGCGACTCTCTAAAACACCTTTTAACTTCCTTACTATACCATTTCAAGACACCGAATGTATTATACGACTTCTCCTGGAGGCTCAGGACATGTTAGGGTTAACTACTATTGACAAATTACTACGTTTCTGGATCTTATAGAGAATTTGGAAATCAAGGAACAGTTTAATTTTCCAAAGCAAAGGCATCAAGATAAGTAAGGACATCAATAAAGCTACGGCGGACCTTAATGAATGGATAATAGCGACAAATAGCTTCTCAATACCCTCTGCACACTCTTCTAAAAAAAAAGCTTGGTCTCAACCGCCACTAGGAAGATTCACATACAATTACGATGCTACCTTTGATCCACAAACACAAGAAGCAACTGCTGGCTGGATAGTACGGGACGACTATGGTAATAGTAAATATTGGGGATCAATGACATTGGGAACGACGTCTTCAAGCATTGAGGCTGAAGGAAAAGCATTACTTGTTGCTTTACAAAATGTTTGAAGTATGGGTTATGATCGTATTTGTTTTGAAGGTGACTGCCAGATCCTAGTGAATGTACTACTCCAAAATGGCCAAGACATAAGTATCTCTAATCTCTTAGTTGTGCAAATTTCAGTCTGTTGAAATTGTTTTCGCTAAACGAGATTGTAATATTGCCGTTCATTTGTTAGCTCGTAATGGCCCCCAAAATCGTATTTTCTTTTTTGGATGTATTTATCCACCTGTTTGGCTTACACAAACTTTGTATTATGATTACAATAATTTAAAATGAATAAATATGTTTTCGACCAAAAAAAGGTTGTGTAAAGACTACAACACTTGTCAATCAAAACAGACTTTTTAAAAAATTTTATATATAAAAGAGTGTCAACTCTCTCTCTCAGCTTGACACGTCAGCACGGAAGAGAATGACAATGTCACTCACTTCTCATCTTCTCATCTTCTGCATCCTTTCTACTTCCTCAATCTGAGAAATTAAACTCATACTTAAAATTGAAATCTGAGAAATTAAACTCTGACTTAAAATTGTAACTCTCCATTCTTAAATTCCCTCGGTCGCATTCATTTGGAAGAAACTCACTCTCCCTAACAGGAAAAAGCGTTCAAGTTCTGGGTCTTCTTGGTTGTCTATTTTTTTTTCTCTATTTGTTCCATTCTTACTCTCAATCGATTAACCTTCCTTGATTTCATCAAAAACATCGACATCTATTTTGTGTTGCAGATAATTTGGTGGTGACAGGAAATTCTTGCATAAAATCGACACGCGAGTTTCGGCTAATGAGTGAAAAATGTATCATCTTGATTCAAGTGTAAGATTTCTTTTCCCTGATCTGTGGTTTTGTGAACAATAGAAAAAGTTGGTGGTTTTGTTTGATTATCGGATTATAATTCCACTGTGTATAGATTGTATACGAGTTCGTGGTTTTGCGAACTTTGAATTCAGAATACCAAGAGCAAAATGCTTCCTTTTAGTATTCCTCGCTTGTACCTATCATTTGCAGGTTCTTAAAGAGAAGAAAACACCAAGGATGATGAGTCTAATGAGCAACTTAAGCATAGTGAGTCACTACTTTTGAACACTGCGGCAGTATTTATTCCGTGTTTTTAAGCTGTGATTGGTTCTTATGTGAAGAGTTTGCTACATCTTTGTTTTACCTCTCCTTTCTGAAATCACAATTTTTAAAGCGCTAGATCTTTGACTATAGCCTTGATGGCTTGTTCCTTGGGGTTATATCTTCTCTATGTCATCTTAATAGCTTCATCTGCACTGGTTTTTATTGTCAAAGAGGGTATATGAACGGCAATTTGCAGATGAGGATGAAGAATAACTTTGTAGTTTCAAGTTAATTTTCTTGTGATTCGTCAATGAAGATAACATATCTAAAATGCTAAAACAAAAATTTGGATTGTGATTCAAATTAATCTTTTGATAAAATTTCAGAGCTGTTCATTTGAGCATCTGAACGACATAGATTTCCATGGCAGGAAAACCAAGTTTGATTTCTACATCCCTTATTTTCCCATCCTAATCTAATACTATGAGAAATGGATCGAATTTGCAGATTGATGAGAACGCGGCTAGAGGGAATAGCATAATTTGAAGAGCTATTATATGCTGAGAAACAAAAAAGAAAGGCAACATGGAGAAGTTCAGAAAATATACTGTCAATCTAGGTAGTCTTCTTCTTTTTATCTATGAATCGGTGGGCTGATACTAATATACAGTATGCGTGTAATCCTCCACTCTCCCAGGTGATTAAATGACTGCAAAAGACTCTTGCTTTCACTTTTATATAAGCCACTCTAATTTGTACCCATGATTAGTGTTGTTAGATTCTCTACCATTCTCCTGCTTACCACATTATGCACCCTAATGTCCATATATGATAGACCTTAATGTCCATGTATGATAGCTGCAATTTGATGCTCTTAAAACAAAGAAAAGAGGACATACTTTATGCTGGTTGTGCTTTTACTCCATTGTCTCAAATACTACTTGTAATTGCCCCACTATCCATTGAAATGTTTTGTTTCAAATGTCAAATTAACCAAAGTAAATGATAACTGATTTCAAATGCACTAACACACAAGGTCTTGGTATACTTTTTTGGTTAACTTATGGCTAAACAATAAAAAAATATACTGTATATCGTTCGTTATCTCCAACAAAATGCCCCTGTTTGTCACTTGGTCCGCATGTAGAGAGAAGGAGTTCTACTATCGCACTAGCTTAAATATTATAATTGCATCACCAAGTAAGTTTTAAGTCAACAACCTACGAATATCTTTATTGAGTTGTGAGTTAGATTTTAACCGAAAAATAATCAAACCAAACCAAACCAAAATAATTTTAGCAACTATTAAATTGTACATACTCTTTTTTTTTTCTCTTGTATAAGATTTTCTGGACTAACAACACAGAGGAGACTAAGAAAAATAAATGTTTTTCTTCTTTACCAAAAAGGAAATGACTGAATTCTTATATAAAAATTATTTAACCTATTAAAATGCTATAAAACACAATTGCTTAAAAGATATCAAATAAATCTAATATTTGCTTATATTTTTTTAACAAATCAAATAAAGTGAAACAAACTAAGATTAATAAAACATTTTAAATAGATGATTAATTATGATTAATTATGATTACTATTAGACATGGCCAGTCAGGTACCTGTTCGGATTCGAATTGGTTTTTTTTCGTGTATTTCAATACTAGGAGCGTAACATGTATTTTTCTTTCTCAGGTCTCCAGTTCGGTTTTGTCCGGATTTGAATGATTATGATTAATTATGATGTATATATGAATTATCCAAATTTTATCCGAAATGCCCAAAAATTAAAATAATTGTTCAATTTAAATGAAAAATTAGTTAAATGTTCAAAAAAAATGCTGAAAGTTATACCTAAAATTGTATGGATAGTCTGGTTCTTTTGCTTTAAACATAACTAACAAATTTGGTTTATGAATTATGATTGTCATTTTGGCATTTATAACACTGCACCATAAATATAAAATAAAAACTATGTGATCATGATATAGTGTAAATAAAACCCGCACGTAGTTTACATTAAATAAAATAAAAAACAAAGCAAAAGAAAATAAAATGTCGACTTCTCGTCTTTCCTCTTCTTCACGTCATCATTCGTCAACCGTAGCGTAATTTATTCCGCGCACTTTTCCTCTTCTTCTTCTTCTATGCCTCTTCCACTTCGACTTCACATCCTTTTACTCTCTTTGGTCACCAGTTGCACTTGCCTAACGAGGAACGGTAAAACAACGCCATTCTATCCATTTTTCCGTATACTTTGGGCTAACATCTCCGACATAAATTTGTGCTATTGTTTTCTTATGTTGTCACTTACGTCACCATTAGCTTATGTTAGACATGAGACTTGCGTCTGAGAAGATGAGTTATCTCCCGAGATTGGAGTAGACTAAGCGCGAGAGTAAACCGAAGTCAACTCAAAGCTTTTTTCTCTCATTACCTCAATATGAATGGAAGGATTGGAAAGTCCAGGTAAGATTTTTCTTCCTTAGCCTGCAAAATGCTCCAGTTTCACACTTTTCCACAGTTACAAAAACAAATTTTCTTGTGTGAAGTTAGAGAAAAAGAAAGCGTTCGATTGTGTGGTTTCATATCTCTCGAGAATACGGCCAAATACTTGCCTTGACCACTGTTTGTTCTTTGAGAAAGAGATTGACGATCCGATATCCAACATTCGTGTCCTTCTACATTAGAGGTTTATCACCAGTGGTTAGTTTCCCCGGGAAATGCAATATTAGTCAATTGCTTCTTCTTGTGTTTATTTTCTTCTGTTTAATTGAACTGAAGTTTCTTTATTCAAGAGACATGAAACCTATTTATATATCTACTATAATCAGTTGACTCTCTTCTCAAGAACATGGTAAATTTATCTACATCTTTGGAAAAAATTATTAATATATCTAAATTTCCAATTGTGTTCACAAGCTTATTTGTGATTTCTAATGTGTAGGTGGAATTGAACGGCATAGTTGTCAATGACTCAAGGCTATACAAGTTGTTGAAGTTTACTCATGACCAAGGTAAATACATTTAACAAATTATAAGCGAATCAACTGTACTTATTTTCCTCTAATTGTCATATGATGAAACATTTTCGATCATTGATTCTATAAAACAATATTGGCTCAGCTTGTTTTTTAGTTTGCCTAAACATGAAAAGAAATATTGCCACAGGGTTTCTATTAGGCAAAAGCTTACTAATTTCTCCTAAAATAATTATAAGAGTTGAGAGAATTTTAAAATGATAGTATATATATGGTTTTCGCATTCATTATCTATCGTCTATCAATCTTAGCAATCTTTGTATCTCTTTTGGGTCACTGCCAAGAAGGCAACACTCAGTATTTTGTCTATCAGTATGTTCCTAATGGAAGTGTTTCCAGTCACCTATGCGGTAACTCTATTTCCTTAATAGAGATTAATGATATTCTCCGTTGGTAATAATCAATTTCGATGTTTTTCTTTAAAAAAAATTATAATCAGTTTCGATGTGTGTTTAGGCAATGTAGTCACCATTCGGGCTTTACTTCTATTAGTTGTTAGTGTTAAAGTACCCGGAAATAGGCTACAATTCAGACAGAGGCTTGTGATATCTACATAAGTCGCTAAAGGTAAATACCCTGCAACGCCATGAGAATTAAGCTCATATGGCAGCTCTAAATTATGGTTTTGCATACACACTTTCTTCATGTCTTATTATTTTGTGCTAATACGACAATTCATACTTCTACCAATCAAAACGTTAGGGTTCTCAATCATCCTCTCTGTGTTGGGACTTCCTCAGCTCATGCCAGTCCTCTCTCCAACTCCTCACTCTGATCATGAAACAAAAAAAACACCAGCTGTTTCAAGTAAGGCGTCTTCATATCTATTCATTTTCAAGTACATTCTAGCAGAGTGATTGGGCACATAACGTAAACTCACAATTCTCATTCTCATCATACGCTCCATAAAAATTGTTTTACCACTACATTCACAGTGTAGCCCGCTATAAGTTATTTTATAGTTTTTGGCATGTTTGGTCCAAATATTGTCTCTAATGTTGTTGGTCTCATCCCTACTAGCTCATCTCCTCATTTGTTTCTAATAGAAACTTTCTATACCTGTGACTAAACTGTCGCTCTTCATGGTTTATCAGGTTTGGGGTATACTTGCATTGAAGGAAAATACTGGTATGGCCTTTAAGTGATATTTGTCTGCAGCAAAATATTCTCTTACTACCATCTCTTGTTTATGCAGTTCTTTGATTAATTTATTCATCACAATATTGCCTTAACATGTTCCTCTTAAGTGTTCATGGTTTATTATGTGTGTTTTATATATAAAGATTATAAGCTAAAAGTTTTATATATAAAGATTATAAGTTGGGTTTGACTCATACGTAGATTTTTGTAGTCTTTACCATTTAGCCTAATTTTGTTCCATTACGTTATTTATGTTTCGTAGTTGGGGATGAAAACGAGCATGATGGTTTTAGAACCATTGGGGACAAGATCAAACTAATAAAATATATTATGAGATAAAACCTGCGTGTATGCGCGGGTACTCATCTAGTTTATAGTAAAAAGTGTATTTTTTATTGCAAGTAATTATTTTGTGCATAATTTTTGGATCTTTTTGATGCATTTACTTCGGGTACATTGTTAATATTTTCTGCTAGGTTGAGCACTAGTCTTTCCCCTGTTTCTAACGTCAACTGTTTGGGAGCATTTTGCAAAATGAAAACAAAGAGTGTGTGTTCGTCGAAGTGGTCAAACCTTCTGTCACGGGTCCGTCCTCTTAGGGATGAGTGGTGCTCGGACGACACATTGTGTCAAATCTCTAGGACCTACGATTACTTAGAAAACGGGTCAGCCAGCTCTCGGAAGGATGGAGAAAGGGTTCCCTCCCGAACGTTCTCCGACGCTCAAGTCAGACGTATACAACTAGGAATAAATACTCGAGGCTTATTTGTGAAGGGTAAGTAAGACATCACATATGTGGATCGTGATGTCTATTCGATAGTTATCGGAGAATTGGGTAATCCTTCGTCGAACATGATAGGGGGTTTAAGGGCTCTCGCGCCGGTCTACAGATACCCGGTATAAAGTTTACTAACCTGGGATGGAGATGGAGATCTTTATGCTCAAAACCCCAATTCAAGTAGTCATTTATTTGGTACCTCCCAAAGATCAAGAACTGCCATTCTAACCCTTCTTGGGGGGCCGAATTCATGCCTAAACTACCTCTTTTGCCGGTGATGACGTTCGGTTGAGGAGCTTTAAGTGATGATAGGTGGCTTGCTTATCCTCCCTCGGAGAAATAATCCCCTTTCTTCTTCTCCTTATCTCCTTATTTATGCATTTTCAACCTGGGATGGAGATGGAGAGGAATGGCCGAATTCATGCCTAAACTGCCTGTTTTGCCGGTGATGAAGTTCGGTTGAGGAGGTTGAAGTGATGATAGGTGGCTGGCTTATCCTCCCTAGGAGAACTAATCCCCTTTCTTCTTCTCCTTATCTCCTTATTTATGCATTTTCAGCGTCTCTTCCCATTTCTTTCGCCAATTCCACTAACCGATCATTTCTTCCTAGGAACCCATAAATCTTTGTCCCGTTGGGCCTTCTTTTTACCTTTAGCGCTAGTCAAGTCGGACATGATGGCTACGAAGAGGTTCGTAGGTAGGTGCACTATTCAGTAGGTCTCTCTATCGACGTGGCACTCCAGGATTAGTTGTGGTAAAATCGGTCATAACAAAAATATTAGGTAAAAATTAATTTTTTAATTAATTACTGTAAAAGTCAAATTAATGAAAAGTTGACATGTGGCAAAATAGTTAGTTGTCGACTAAAATAGTCTTTGACTAAATGAATAGCATTAAGAAAAAATAGAATTAATTAAATAGAAAATGTTGAAACAATTGTGGGCCTCCAATGCTTCATATTAATATAGAGTAGATTTATATTTTTATTATTTATAATTTTTTGATCGGAAAGAGTTGTAAATATCCTTAATACATCGACATAGAACATTACGATAAAGAAATTTATAAGCAAGTTATGTCACAATTTGTACATTTTTCATTAGTTTTACATTATATATGACAATTCTTCACGCAATATAGGTCTGGTTCTCTGCGATCTCATGTTGGCCTTATTATTTACATCCTACATACAACCAAAAATTATGACTACATATATATATATATATGTTAATATATAGGGAAATAGGAATATATGGTGATAGTTAATAGCATAATTAGTTCTCTCTCATCCTTCATTAATCACTATGGTAAGTTATATATCATAAAAAAATTTACCCTTTCATTTACAATTTAATTACATTTCTCTCTTTCCACAGACACTTCGAAATATTTACACCCATAGGCACTTTTCTAAACTCATCTTACAAAAAGAGCACTTTCATCAATTGAGACACTTTCACTACTTGGAAAGACATTTTCACCCTTCTCTAACACTTTTCACTGCAAACAAATCTCACAAACATTCTCTATCTCGTCGACTCGTTTCTGTCACGAAAAACTCTAAGACAAATGCATATTCCAATAACAATTTTAGTCAAAATCATGCACCCATTATCGATTGGTGCCAAATTTTCCAGAAGAAGCCTATTCTGCTTGCCACGAACCACCGTCGCCACCTCTTTGTCTTCCCCCCAAACCGCTGCCGCCGCTTTGTCTTTCCCCAAACCGCCGCCGCCGCTTTGTCTTCCCAAACCAAAATCGAGTGACTGTGTGAAGCGAAATCAAATCCTAATAGAAGAGGAGAAGGAAGAAAAGCTTCCCCCAAGCCAACTCCGCCAGAGACATACTCAGATCTTCTAAATCAGGACCACCGTCAACTCCGATTTTGACATGGAAGCTAAGATCCAAAACAACAAAATTTTGTTCATCTGTTACGCAATGGATACATTGAACGAATGGACACAAAAGTATGGATGCACTCTCCTCGACTCGATTTTTGGACCTTGCATCCATTTGTTACAGAAATGGATAAACCATCATGGACACACGAGAGATGGATGCAATCTTATGGATACGATAGATGTGCAGTTGATGTGTTGACGAGAGTGTGTCCATACTCGGATACACGAGAGTGTGTCCATTAATTCGTGTTCATTTGTAACTTATTTAATAAGACTATAATCAAGGATCAATTAGAATCTACTTTCAAATTTTTCAAATTCTTGATGATTTATATGGAGA
Source organism: Alliaria petiolata (assembly GCA_020283515.1). Classification (NCBI taxonomy): domain Eukaryota; kingdom Viridiplantae; phylum Streptophyta; class Magnoliopsida; order Brassicales; family Brassicaceae; genus Alliaria; species Alliaria petiolata. The sequence goes on from JAHZTW010000004.1 coordinate 7,844,354, forward strand.
ACTATAGCATAATAATAACTAGATACCAAACTACCTTCATCATATGTGTGATTTGTGGTTTAATGCAGATTTCAAATCAATGAAATCATATAAAATAAACATAAGGTTTGGGAGAAGATATTATAAAACATGGAATTGTGAACTTTGAAGAATGTGGTAATGGAGTTGTAGACTTTGAAACTATGGATAAATTACATGTTGGTTTCGATTCATTGAGTTCATGGACAAGGAACTATCGTCCAGAATTTATTATAAAATTGTTTATATATATGAACAATACACTACGGAAGCAAACTACACTTTAGCTCTTTTATTAGACATCATCGCTATCTAGTTCATCAAATTTAATTTACAAAGCCAATTATTTATTTTATCTAAGTGATTAGTTCCCAAGATATTTCACCAAATTTTAGCTTTACGAGCTTGATGTGCAGTAGTATATCAACCACCAAGATTAACCGTTATTAAGTCATACATTATCTAAATATATGTACTTTGATTATCTTCCAAACTGTATAAGAGCTCAAAGATGATTGCGGTGGAAATTAGAATGAACGATACTCAAATAGTCACCATCTGATTTCTGAATAGAATACAGTTTGAACACATGTTCATGAATATATGGATGAATTTTGTATTGACCAAAACACGATGGACGAATGGACACTTTTCGATGGACAAAATGAACATGGACATTCGTTGGTTATATCCACCTTGGACACAATACATAACTTAGAAATTTGGTGTGTCCATACACTCTGTGTCCACGGTTTTGTGTCACTACATTTTATCCTGATTATAATAGAGTTATCCATGTACACTCGTCCATACGTTCTTCACTTCATTCTTCAAAAAAAATTCGAAATTTCTGTTTTCATTCCAAGTATCCATGTACACTCGTCCATACAAACAATCTATTATCATGAATTATTTCATCGTCTTGTTCGCCAAAATACAGAAATCTTTTCGGAGATGAATCGGAACCACCAGCCTTTTAACACTATAATCAGTGTGTAATATACACATAATCTGAACCACAATTCTTCGAAATCGAAACAAAACCCTGATCCATACAGATTAACAACGTCTATGGTGGTTGCGGCGGAGTAGATCTGGGTTTTTCTACATGTCATGCAAACACACGATCTCGGCGGCGGGATGGTGTTTTAGCCCAGTCGAAATGATCAAACTCCAAATTTGAGGTTTTCAGATTCTGGCGAATGGACAAGGCATATCGGCGGCGCGATTATGTTTTAGTCCAGTCGACGGCTTATGTTTTTAACGGTTTCATGGTGAACGGTCAGTCCAAATTAGACAAGGGTAAAATGAGAATTGTCATCATAAACAACAGTTACAAAGTGACTTAGTTTCAGAAAGTGTCTAAAATGTTATTCATAACTCATCAAGTGCCCTGGAGTGTAAATAACTCATCAATCCTTAACTGATTCTTTGATTTATTTGTTTAAAAAATATAAAGTTACGTGAGTGTAAGTTACGTACGGTTTGAGAGATGATGGTGTATGGGGGTCTTCTTTTGACATGTTTTCCACTCCATTGCATGCATATAGATGACATCCTAACATTACCAATGTCGTCGTCATCATCATCATACACACTTTTTGCGCCATTCTCTTACAAATTTTGTTCTCTAGATTAGAATTCAGAAATAATACTAATGTTTGTTGTTTGATATATATGATTTGCATATATATATATATATATATATTACTTTTTCTAGTTTGACTTGAACACAATTAATTTGTTTGACAAAAAAGAGAGAATACAATCAAATGAGTAACTCTTGTTTTAATAGCAATCTCTATCACTTTATTTTTTTATATTTTTTATATCCTATAGTAAATGAATAAAAATTTCTATAACTTTATTTTTATATCATACAATAATTGGAAATAATCCAATCCATAATTGAAAGATCCTAACCATTTAAAAGCAATTAAATATATTTTTTTATAAAAAAATAGCAATATCAATCACTTTATTTTTATATCATACGATAAATAAATCTCTATTACATTATTTTATACAAGTTGGTTATCTGCGCTACATGCAAGTGTGTCAATCATTTTTATGTATTTTTGTGTATTGTATTTGTCGTATCATATAACCATGGCATTTTGGGACGAATTTTCTTTTCTCACTCATTACCCACTCGAAATTATTTATTTTATTTAAACATGTACAAAAGGAACATATATGAGATAAGATACTCGGATTATTCGTTTAAAAATTAAAAACTTAAAAATTATATATCATTTCTCAAAATTTTGACGATTTTCCTAAATTTCCTAAAATATGTGTTTCGAAGTTGAGTCTTACCCAAATTATTGAGAGTTTGGAAAGAGGTATATTCCAAATATATTCGACAATACAATTAACGGTTTGTGGTACATAAATTTGAAAAGAAACGAATTATGATTGAAAACATAAATAAATATATGAAGTTCTTTCATTTTGATCCATGAATTGAATGCTCGAATCAACTCTTGATAATCAGATCTGATATCAATGTTGATAAAATTAAAAGATTGAGATTGATTTAATGCAGAAAACACCACCATAATTTACGAAATACAGTGGTTTGGAGTTCGATTTTGATTCATAATCTCAACAAAAAAACCTGAGATTTTTGTAAAACAAAAATATCGATTTCAAAAATTTATGATATCAAGTTTCATGCAAGTGGATAAATAACTGAAGTAAGATTGTATCTAAATGAAAGAAATACACATAATTTGAGTAAAGTTTGCGGTATTAATCGAAGGGATATGTACCGAAACAAAGTTTCACAAGAAGATGGGAGAGATTAGGGTGACCGAGGAGACTAGGGTTTTGAGATGTGATTAGGATGCGACGATGACAAATATTGGAGAGAGACCATGACCACCGGGGGATCCACCGAACAAGACTGTCTCGTTGGCTGCGAAGGTATCGAGCACGATTGGAGGGGGCATGCCGGATCCGGAGAGTTTCCGCAGGGAGAAGAGGGAGAGCCTGTTATTACGATAGATCGGGAGGTTTTGGAAGTGATGAACGGGATGTGGAAGAATTGCATGATTGTTAAGGTGTTGGGACGAAACGTTGCCATCTCTGCGTTAAGTCGGAGACTTCAGTAGTTGTGGAAACCACGAGGAGCTATGTTTGTGATGGATCTTCCCCGCCAGTTCTTCATGATACGTTTTGAGATGGAAGAGGAATATTTGTCGGCCTTGACAGGCGGACCATGGCGAGCTTTTGGGAGCTACCTTATGGTGCAAGCATGGTCCCCTGACTTTGATCCGTTAAGAGACGAGATCGCCACCACCCCTGTATGGGTCCGTTTGACGAATATCCCGGTGAATTTCTATCACAAATCGTCTCTGAGGGGGATAGCAAGAGGGTTAGGTAAGCCGATTCGAGTGGATACAACAACACTGAACTTTGAAAGGGATCGTTTTGCTAGAGTGTGCGTGGAGGTTAATCTGGCAAAGCCTTTGAAGGGAACAATGCAAATAAATGAGGAGAGATAAATGAGAAGAGATACTTCGTTTCCTACGAAGGACTCACGAATATTTGTTCAGTATGTGGTTTGTATGGACATTTGGTTCATTCATGTCTGAAGTTAGTGGCCGAAAAAGTGGTGGCTAACACGCCCCGTAGAGACTTGGAAGTAGCAAGATCAACAGCGGTGGAGGATGACAGACTTACTTTGATTAGGAACTCGAGGAGGGGGGTGGAGACACCGCCAAACCAAGTAGTAGTCGCGGTGGCGCCGGGGAAAAAGAATAGAGGAGAGCAAGGTTGGAATATTCGGGGGATCCCGCAGACTATAGATTTAGAGAATATTGCGACATCGAATAGATTTGGGGAGTTGGGAGAAGATTCGCAGCAATCAGATTTAAGGAATGTTGCGCATTTATTGGAGGCGATTAAGGAGAATGTAGATCGAGGTGACATCAATCAACATGCTAAGTGTATCAGTCAAGAAGATACATAGAATATTCCTCAAAAAGAAAAGAGTAATAGACAAGGAAGTGAGGGTATGCGATTTGGCGGGAAAATGAAAGAAAATCAAGAAGTAAAAACTGGGCTGAGTGGAAAACAGACTGTCTCCAAAAAGCCCACAGAGAAAAATCGAATAAAGACCAAACAACAAATACGGCCCACAAGAGGTTTGGTGCTTGGTCCAACAAAAGGGGAAGTGGAATTGTCTGCAACAGGGAAGCGACTAAGAGTGGAGAGAGACAACATTGGGAGACCTGGAAGGGCTTTCACGAATGGTGGAGAGGGTGATCAGGTGGGGGACAAGCCTTTACAATTACGAGATGAGGAGATGGAGAGTCCATTAGATGAAATGCGGATGGTAAGAGAGTAGAGGGAGGAAGGTATACGGGCGAATGCGTCGGCGGAAGCGACATATTCAATCATCGCCTAACAATTCGCCTCGGTGATTCTCTAGGTACGGAACTGCAGATATTTAATGAATTACTTATTTTGGAATTGCCGGGGGGCGAATAAACCCAACTTCCGAAGATCAATCTGGTATATCTTGAAGAAATCTAAGATAGATGTGTTAGTTCTATTCGAAACTCATGCGGGGGGAGATAGAGCCCGACGAATATGCCAAGGGTTAGGGTTCGCGAACTCTTTTCGAGTGGATGCGGTGGGGCATAGTGGAGGTTTGTGGTTGTTGTGGAGAGAAGACACTGGTGATATATCTATCGTGGAATCGTCTGACCAATACATACATGCTAAGGTCAGGAAGGGAGGGGAGAGTATCCATATCAGTGCAGTCTTCAACAGTAGGCCGTCGGAGTGGGTTATGGAATCAGTTGAAACAGATCATTGAGAGGGTCGAGGATCCTTTAATGGTAGGGGGTGATTTCAAAACGATTGTCCATCTTGATGAGAGGACAAGAGGTAATGGAAGACTGTCCCCGGATTCACTGGCTTTTGGTGAATGGATGAATGAGATTTCATTGATTGATATGGGTTTTAGTGGGAACAAGTTTACTTGTAGGAGAGGACGGGAAGAGGCTACATACGTAGCAAAGAGATTGGACAGGGTCTTGTGTTGTGCTCACATGCGTCTGAAGTGGCAAGAGGCTTCGGTTACCCATCTGTCGTTCTTGTCATCGGATCACGCGCCTCTTTATGTACAACTCGAGCCGGAGATTAGGGGAAATCCGAGGAGACGGCCATTTAGATTTGAAGCGGCTTGGCTGACACAGATTGGATTTAAAGAGATGCTACTAGCTTCGTGGAACGGGGAACTAACAACACCTGATGCTTTGAAGCTCTTGAAAGAAAGACTTCAAAGCTGAAATAAAGAGGTATTTGGAGATGTTCAACAGAGGAAGGATCGCTTAATGAATGAGATCAAAAGGGTCCAGGATGAACTAGAGCTTCGGCAAACGGATGCTCTCTTGGGTCGAGAACAAAACTTACTTAATGAGTTTAACATTGTTCTGGAGCAGGATGAAGTTTTATGGTACTAAAAGTCACGTGAGAAACAAATAGCTCTTGGAGACAGGAATACGAAGTACTTCCATACTTCAACAATCATTAAGCGGAGGCGTAATAGGATTGAAATGCTCAAAGAGGAGGATGGTCGTTGGGTCTCACAACCTCAAGAATTAGAAAACCTAGCCATCACGTACTATAAAATATTTTACTCTATGGAGGATGTAGCCCCATTGGTGGAGATGTTACCAATGGCAGGTTTTAATGCACTCACGAGAGAGGAGCTGGTGGATTTGGGCAAGCCTTTCCTGGCGCGAGAAGTGGAGGAGTCGATCAGAGCAATGGGGAAGTATAAGGCTCCAGGGCCGGATGGTTTCCAACTAGTGTTCTATCAAGATTGTATGGAGGTGGTAGGGGAGTCTGTATCCCGCTTTGTTTTGGAGTTCTTCAGAACAGGGAATCTTCTAATGGGAACTAATGACGCAATAGTGGTTTTGATTGCAAAAGTTTTGAAGCCGGAGAAAATAAAGCAGTTTGGCCCTATTAGCATGTGCAATGTATTATTCAAAACAATAACTAAGACGATGGTGATCCATTTGAAACGGGTTATTATGAAGCTACTAGGACCAGCTCAATCCAGTTTTATTCCGGGACGACTCAGTACGAATAATATAGTGGTTGTGCAGGAAGCGGTACACTCAATGCGAAGGAAAAAAGGAAGAAAAGGCTGGATGCTTTTAAAGTTGGATCTCGAGAAAGCGTATGATAGGATCTGTTGGGATTTCTTGGAGGATACACTTAAGGCAGCAGGACTGCCTACAGTGTGGGTGGGATGGATAATGAGTTGTGTTTCTAATCCCTCAATGCGTTTGATGTGGAATGGTGAAGTCACAAAAGAGTTTCTACCTCAGAGGGGCTTGAGACAAGGGGACTCTTTGTCTCCATATCTGTTTGTCTTGTGTTTGGAGAGATTGTGTCATCAGATTGAATTCTCTATTGCAGCGAAGAAATGGAAACCGATTAGCCTATCTCGCGGAGGACCGAAGTTGTCTCATGTCTGCTTTGCGGATGATCTAATTCTATTTGTGGAAGCTTCAGTGGCTCAGATACGAGTCATAAGGGCAGTGCTAGAGAGATTCTGCATTGCTTTGGGGCAGAAAGTGGCCTTGAGAAGTCTAAGATTTTTTTTTCTGAAAACGTAAGCAGAGATTTAGCCAAGTCGATTAGTGATGAGAGTGGAATCTAGTCGACTAGAGAGCTGGGAAAATATTTGGGTATGCTGATCCTTCCAAAGAGGATAAACAAAGAGACGTTTGGGGAGATTTTGGAGAAGGTCTCTTCTCGGTTGGCCGGGTGGAAAGGAAGATTTTTAAGCTTAGCCGGAAAATAACACTTACTAAATCAGTACTTTAATCGATCTCAGTGCACACGATGAGTACAATCGCTCTTCCGGCATCGACGCTCCAACAGCTGGACAAAATATCGTGAACTTTCCTTTGGGCAAGTACTACGGAACAACGGAAGCAGCACCTAGTTGCCTGGAAAAGGGTCTGTCTACCAAAGAAAGAAGGAGGTCTAGGGATAAGATTGGCCAAGGATATGAACAAAGCACTGTTAGCAAAGTTAGGATGGAGACTACTACAAGATCGTAATAGTCTATAGGCTACGGTGTTGAGGAGTAAATATCGAGTCTTAGATCCTCATGATGTATCATGGACGACTGTGAAGAGTAATAGGTCCTCCGCCTGGAGAAGCGTGGGAATAGGTCTCAGAGAGGTCGTGTTACCTGGGATGAGTTGGGTGATTGGAGATGGTAGAGAAATACGCTTCTGGAAAGACAAGTGGCTCCTGAACACCCTGTTATCAGAGCTAGCAATCAGTGATATACCATAGGAGTGGACGGAAATAAGAGCCAGGGAACTATGGAGGAACGGATCTGGCTGGCAAATTCCCAGTCTTAATCTGTATATATCGCAGACTACACGACTACAACTTGCGGCGGTGGTGCTAGATGATATCACAGGAGCAAGGGATAGAGTTTCAAGGGGATAAACACAAGATGGCAAATTCACGGTGAAGTCAGCTTATGACTTTATTATCAAGAATAAAGCTCCGAGACAGTGTTTACAGAAGTTTTACCACCGGATATTGAGGGTCGTTGCACCTGAAAGAGTAAAGGTGTTTTATGGCTGGTGGCGAATCAAGTGATTATGACAAATGCGGAGAGACAGAGGAGACATTTAATAGATACAAGCCTCTGTCAGATTTGTAAGGGAGGAGAATAGTCTATACTACATGTACTAAGGGACTGTCCTGCGATACAGGGAATTTGGAATTGTATTGTCCCAAGAGGGAAACAGGGAAGCTTCCTTGCACAGAAATTGCTTGAATGGATGTATGGGAACCTCGCTGAGAGTGTAGAAGTTCAAGACATAGCCTGTCGACTCTATTTTCGGTAGCACTATGGTGGGGGTGGAAATGGCGATGTGGAAACGTCTTTGGTGTCATTAGGAAATGCCGAGATCGGGTAAAGTTTGTGAAGGATTTGGCTACGGAGGTCTTAGCTGCGCATGTAGCTGAAAGAGGAGCGTTCAATGCGACGGAGAGAGTAGAGAAACATATATCGTGGACCACTCCTAATGAGAGCTCGGTAAAACTGAACACAAATGGAGCCTCACATGGAAATCCTGGAGCAGCCATGGCTGGAGGAGTTCTGCGTGATCGGAGTGGGAATTGGTGCGGTGGATTTGCCTTGAATATTGGCATTTTCTCGACACCATTGGCAGACTTATGGGGCGTGTACTACGGGTTATACATAGCATGGGAGAAGCATATTACTCGCCTAGAGATTGAAGTGGATTCAGAGATAGTTTTGGGACTTCTGCGGACAGGGATAAGTGATGAACATCCGCTGTCTTTCCTAGCACGTCTGTGTTATGGCTTTCTTTCAGAGAAGCTAACCGTCTAGTTGATGGGTTGGCCAATCATGCTTTTTCCTTACCATTGAGTTTTCAGTTTTTCGAGTCTGTACCAGACAGTTTAGTGTCGATTCTATCGGACGATGCCAATGGAGTGGCTCGTCCTAGATATGTGAGGGTGTAGTTGTTTTTATGTTGCAATAAAATGAAGGAGACTCTCGTCTCCTTTCTTCGACCAAAAAAAATCGAAGGGATATGTCATAATGATTTTTTGCCAATTGCAAGACTTATATTTCCCCAAAACGGATAAGGTAATGACATGTAGCCTAATGATTTTTGCTTCATCAGCAGCAGTCCATGACTAAATAATAAAAAACCAATATTTAGAAACTGTAAAGAAACTCGTTCGAATTATCAAAGCTCGTACATATTATACCGCTTTCGTAAGGAATTCAAATTTTTGTTTACAATTCAGTGGACTATGTCTCCTGTTAAAGAGTTCTTTCGAAACTTTCTCCCAAATAAATTAAAGCGTACAGCTTTACTGAGAACACGTCCACTTTCTTTGGCAGTCCACACATTCATTCAATCATGTAACTAAAACTGTAAATTAAGTATTATATTAGATTATAAACAAAAAAGACATGAATGTGAGAAAAAAACCTAGTAAAAGAGAGAGAAGAAGAAAACGAGTCCACACATTCATTCAATCATGTAACTAAAACTGTAAATTAAGTATTATATTAGATTATAAACAAAAGACACATGAATGTGAGAAAAAAACCTAGTAAAAGAGAGAGAAGAAGAAAACGAGTTATTTTGGGAACTTATGTATATGCATGTTGTTCAATAGAGAACTTATATGTTGTCTCTTTATGTTACAGAGAGCACATCTACTTTCCATAACTATACAATCATATAATATTAACATCATAAGAGACTAATTTCACCTCAAAAAGCAATGGAGCGGCTAGGGTTTTATAGCGACGAGAAAGGCGATCCTCAGATTTAGAGGTTTTCCAGCAAACGTGGGTAGATCCGTCCCTGGATTCTACATGTAAGGTTTTCTGGGTACTCTGAATTCGGGAGAAAGGGAGGAGGTGCTGTGGGTGGCAATATTGTGGTGTACTTTGTCTTAGCGTGGTGGTTACGATGCTACGTCGACTCTTTTGAATCTCTTTTATTGTGGAGTTTGGGATCTCTTTGGTAGATCTGATTTGTAGGATTTGTAGTTAACTACTGCTGGACCCAAGAATTTCGTTTTCCCCTCTATTAGGGTGTATTTTGGTGTGTTTGGTGGAAGAGGAATGGGACCAGCCGCACAAAGAAGGGGAGAGAAGTCTTTGAATGTAAGAAGAAGGTTGACATCATTGAGATCCCTGAATTCGATTATTCGGATCTTATAGATCGGTATAAGCTTACGCTGATGGGTAGGATGTTTCATTCGGAAGTCGGAAGGCAGAAGCGTTGATGCCTTACTAGTATTGATGCCTAGAGCAAGGATATGGAACGTAGAAGTAAGAGTTAAGGGGACCAATCGGGATAATGGGAAATTCCAGTTTGACTCCAACAATGAAAATGATCTACTGCGTGTGCTCAATCAAAGGCCCTGTCATTTCAATAGATGGAGTTTCGCTCTCGAGAGATGGATCACAACCATAAAGGAAGAGTTCCCTAATACGACCTTCTGGAACAGAATATCGGGGTTGCCGATACACTATAAGAAAGAACCAGCTTTTCGTGCAATAGGTTCGGCGTTGGGAGATGTGATTTTGTTGGATGAGAAAGGGGCTCGGGTGAGAGTCTCTTTGAATGGAGAAGAACCGCTTCAGTTTGAGAGGAAAGCCAGGATTAAAAATGGATACATTATGATGAGGTCATCAACCCAGTAACTGAACCGGAGCTCCAACAAACTTACCAGCCGAGCTACAAAGGAGCCGACCAGGATACATGTGCCTTTCATGGAGCGTACAGAAGTAACCAGGAGGATCTAAGCAACAAATCAACTTGTTCCAGAAAGTTGATTCATCAGAGGTTCACTACGAAGTGGAACCGGGTCAATAGGAGCTCGGACCGAACCGGAATCGAATTTACAAAACCGGTGATTCTAGACTATCCGGTTAGTGAAGCTGCCGCAGACCAGTGTCCAATGATCGATGCCTTACAGACCAACCACGAAGATTTAAAGCATGAGACCAACTGGAGAACATTCTCAGTTCATCTAGAGCACGCCTCGAAGTGGAACCAGCCCAAACCGATTTCAGATGAAGGAGTTATTTATCTTACAATTCAGGTGATCTCGAGCTTACCCGAATTGGACATACGCGCATTGATTGAAGGTTTCCGGCCGAACCAAGGGGAATTAAGCTACAAACCGACTTTTTATGGAATCTTGATTCATCACAGAACCAGGGAGAATTGGTTTCGCATCAATGCCGGTCCAGAAGTGAAAGTTATAAATTTTCTAATCCAGCCTTCATTCAACTTGCCTTATTTGGAGTTTTCCAACTTTGGAGCCTTGCAAACGTATGTGTGGCAACCAGGAGAGCTTATACATCATATAGAAGGTCTTGATGGGATATGTATGTGCTACAATGACCGTTGGATCAGGCGGATCCAATCTCACCCACTCATACACCAACACTTTCCTTATTCGGCGCCAAGGAGAGCATTTAAAGTCCAACAGCTCTATTTATTGGATTTACTGAAGATCAACGACTTGGGAAGCTTCTACACAAGTCATAAAGTCCCAAGAAATCACTTATACATGCCAAAGTTATCAAGATACAAGAGGACTACGACTTTCCTTCTATGAGAAACGCCATGAAATCACTTATCAAGATACAAGAGGACTACGACTTTCCTTCTTTGAGAAAGGCCATGAAATCACTTATACACAAGTCATAAATTCCCAAGAAATCACTTATACATGCCAAAGTTATCAAGATACAAGAGGACTACGACTTTCCTTCTTTGAGAAACGCCATGAAAGCTCCAACGGCTAGTTTCTTTGAAGACCAAGTTCTTTTGATATTTCTCATTCATTTTTCGTGTATTTTCTTTCCTTTTTAGTTTCAGACCGTTGTCATATGTCCTAGAGTCGAGCCTATAAAAGCTTATTTCATTGTATCATTTTTACACACATTTTTATTGAATCAAAAACCGAGTTAATCTCTTTTAAGCTCTATAGCTTTGTCTTTTGTTTTTCTAAGTATTTTGGTGGATTCCATTGCTTAGTAAACGTCTAAGTCGCTGTCTTTTGTGTGGATTCACATAGACTTTGCTTGTGTTCTTATCTCAAAGGCTTTCCGCACCTTTGAGTGGTGAACTTCATACCATCAAGCTTGTAAACTCTTGACATCTTGTGATCAATAAGATTTGGTGGATTCAAATCTTATATCATTATTCCAGTTACTCTAAGATATGAAGATTGATATAGGTGGTGCTATACCTGCAAAAAGATCTCTGACAAGGAAGGCACTTGTCCGGAGCTATCAGAAGAACAGAGGGAAGCAAATAGAAAGGTGAGAGCTGAACAAAAGGCTAAGGAAGAGCTGGCTGAGAGAGAAATGTTTCCTCCTCGAGAAGGACGAAGAGCTGAAAGACGGAAACAAAGTGCTGATCAAGGACTGTTTGGGTTTAAGGACCTAAACAACGCGGTGATCAGAGATTCTACAAAAGAGCTCTCCGGAAGCAAAGATATTCGTGAGGATTTACAAGGGAAGCGCGCAAATAGAAGTAAAGATCTCTGGAAACGCCTTGAGGAAAATTCGTATGAAATTATCCCCGATATCGGGTGGAAAAATGTTGATTATCCCCGACATCGGGAAAGACACCAACCGTATGCAAGAAGTATTCATGAGAGGCATAGTAACCAATTCGGCAATACATACCTCCGTATGGAATGGAAAGAACGTGTGTTATCAGGATCGACTTCCCACTTCGATAAAGATAGGAATGGTCATCGACCTAGCTGTGACTATGATCAAAGATTAGATCGAACATCAGTCTCGGTTTCAGATTCTCAAAGAACTGTCTCTGATGTCCGAGATAGTCATGGGCGCAGAGATGCTGAAAGACCAAGACGTCTGGTGATGCACACTACCGAAACAAATGAGGAGCGCATCCGAAGAATTAAAGGAAAAGTTGTTATGGTGGAGAATCCCATCCCTGAACACATAAGTGAAATTTTTTCTTCCCCTGGCCGAAATAACCGACAAGAAACCACCCCGTCAAGTGGAAGCCACTTGTGTTTGCAACCACAACGTACGACTAAGGAGATTTCTTCACGTGGGGGCGATGAGAGTGGTTTACAAGTAAGGGGGAAACAGATAATCAGATTCAGTTATATGAGGAAGATGGCGAGTTTATGATCGAAGAGTCATATCCTAATCATCAATCTCCTACGGCCGAAGAAGAAGTTGAAAATCAACTCCTTGAGGACATAGAGGAGGCTGGTAATGGATAATTCTATGATTGAGGAGGATGATCTTCTGGGGGAAGAAGAAGAAGATTTTGAAGCAGAAAAAATCGACGCGATATCTCAAATGTTCTCGGGGCTTATCCGAGATAATGACCCGGATGGCGAGGTTATTAACCCTGAAACTAAGGCGGATTATACTAGACTTCTCAAGATAGCTATTCCAACGCAAATGCCAAGAGTTGCTAGTGATTCTCTTCTTAAGAAAGGTCCAACGGAGACGATGGTGAAGAAGAAGACTCCTCGAAGCCCTTTTATTAAGAATTCAAAGGCATCAAGATTGATCTCTAACCTGCGGAGCCGTCCGTCTCCAACGGAAAATACGTCTCGTATAGCTGTTACAAAGACCACGCATAGGTCATCCCAAGTCTCTCATATGGAGGCGATTCCTTCTGCTGTATGCAAGAATAAGTCTGCTGTCTCAGGTTCGGTGGTGTCTCAAAAACCATCCAGTAAGAGATCATGAATACACTTGCATAGAATTATCAAGGTGCAGGCGCTTTCCTCACAAAACAACATCTGCTGGAGCTGCACCGTTACTTTAGGCCTTGTTTTCTTTTCCTTTCAGAAACTAAAAATTATTTTCCTGTTATGCAAGATTTTCAGACTTCTTTTGGTTATGATAATTTATTCACCGTAGATCATGTTGGTAGGAGCGGTGGTTTAACTTTATATTATATGGATTGTTACGCTGTTAAGATTTTATTTTCCAATGATCGATTAATCGACATTGAGGCTACGGTCGAAGGACACAAAGTGTTTATGACCTTTGTTTATGGAGATCCGGTCACTGAGTGCCGCGAAGCTGTCTGGGAGAGACTCACGAATACCAGCCTTACTCGCTCCAGAGCATGATTTATAACCGGCGATTTTAAAGAGATTATTGGTAACCACGAGAAAAGAGGTGGGCGACGACGAACTGATTCGTCCTTTCTGGCCTTCAAACATATGCTGGATAATTGTGGTATGATCGACTTCCCTTTTAAAGGTAACTCTACGTCATGGCTCGGATATAGACGATCATGCCAAATTCAATGCCGTCTTGATCGAGCTGTGGGCAACGAAGATTGACATGAATTATTTTCCCACACTAATGTGGAGTACTTAAAGTTATGGGGTTCGGATCATCGCCCCGTCTTAGCAAGAATCCAGTCCCGAGAAATTAGAATCCAAAAGAACTTTCGGAACGCGAATGCGAATTCTTCTGATCTTTTCTTGAAGATTGGTACTTGTAGGAGAGCTATCTCTAGGTGGAGAAAGAATAACCCGACAAATTCAGCAAAGAGAATCGAGGAGATTAAAAATCAATTGGAAAGGGCGCAATTCGATGATAGTGTGTCAAGTGAAGAAGTTTTAAACATCAAATGGATGTTATGCTCGGCTTATCGAGACGAATAACTCTATTGGAAACAAAAAAAGCAGAGCAAACTGGCTCAAAGAAGGTGATCGCAAGACCAAAATTTTCCATGCTACCACAAAGCAAAGACGTGCTCGGAACCGAATCACAAAGCTCAAAACTGCAAGTGGAGCCTGGGTGGAAACGGAAGAAGACATTGAGCAGGTTGCGACAGAGTATTTCCAGAATATCTCTACCTCCTCAAACCCAAGTAGTTATGACGACAGTCTCCGGTACGTTACCGCGAATGTTACAGAACCAATGAATAGACCTCTCAAAAGATTCCCTCTAGATAATGAGATTAGGCAGGCAGTTTTTGACATTAATCCAGAGAAGGCACCGGATCCGGACGGTATGACTCGAGTATTCTACCAAAAATGCTGGAAATCTACAGAGTAAGATATAATCATAATAGTGAGAGATTTCTTCCGGGATGGTACTCTGGATGCTCGGTTAAACCAAACAAATATTTGTTTGATACCGAAGACTGAGAGACCAAGCGAGATGACCAAATTTCGACCCATCAGCCTGTGTAATGTATGTTATAAAGTCATTTCGAAGATTTTGTGTATGCGATTGAAGAAGTTTCTCCCTTGATTGATATCCGAGACACAATCGGCCTTTGTGGCAAAACGACTTATCACCGATAACATTTTAGTTGCACAAGAAATGTTCCATGCACTGCATATGAACCTCATTTGTAAATCTAAGTTCGTGGCTATAAAGACAGACATGAGTAAAGCTTATGACCGGGTGGAGTGGAGGTTTTTGCAAGCTCTTATGATCAAAATGGGTTTCGATCCGATTTGGGTAAGCTGGATAATGCGATGTATCTCCTTTGTGTCTTACCAAGTGTTAATTAATGGGGATCACAAATGATCTATTATTCCGTTGAGAGGTATTCGTCAGGGTGCCCGCTATCTCCATTTCTGTTTATCATTTGTACTGAGGCTTTCATCAGTCAAATTAGTGGATCAGAAGAAGAAGGACGTATTACAGGTTTAAAAATTGCTCAAGCTAGCCCAACTATTTCTCACCTTTTATTCGCGGATGACAGTCTCTTCTTCTGTAAAGCAAACGTCCTGCAATGTGCATAGCTCCTAAAAATTATAAACTCATACGGCCAAGCCTCAGGACAACAACTGAATTTTGCTAAGTCTTCGATTCTTTTTTGTAGCAAAGTCAAGCCGGAGTGTAAAAATGAAAGGGGAATGGGTATGTACCTAGCCATTCCGGAAAAGGATTTGCGGATCCAAGAAACAAGTGTTCTCCTATATTCAAGAAAGACTTAGTAAGAGGGTGAATTCTTGGTCCAGAAGACTAATATCAATAGGAGGGAAAGAAGTTCTAAAATTGGTAGCACAAGCTGTTCCAACTTATGTGATGCCAAGTTTTCTTCTACCGCAAAAGGTAATATGTAAACTGAGAAGTGCGATTTCTCGATGCTGGTGGAGTACTAGAGCTAATCAGCGGGGAATGCAATTGATTGCTTGGGACAAGATTTGCATTCCTCAAAGTAAAGGGGCATGGGTTTTAAAGACCTTAAACACTTTAATTTAGCTCTTCTAGCAAAGCAGCTATGGAGGCTTATTTGGTATCCTTCGTCATGATTGGCAAGAGTTTTAAAGGGACGCTATTTTCGATATTCAAATCCACTTGAGGTAGAAAAATCCAACGCACCTTCCTACGGATGGAAGAGTATTATAGCTGCAAAGGTTTTACTAAAATCTGGGCTGCAAAAGACTATAAAATCCGGGTTTAATACGAAAGTATGGTATGACCCGTGGATCCCAGTAATTCCAGCCTGCCCGGCGAAAAGCATCAGCAACGATCAAGACCTAAATCTTTACGTGAATCATTTAACTGACTTCGACACGAAGAAGTGGCGAACAGAGAAGATTATGGAACTTGTTGATGTCGAAGATGTCCCACGTATTTTAAGCCTTATACCTAATCGAAAAATCGATCTAGATGGGTATTGCTGGGTACATCTTCTTCTGGTAACTATTCGGTAAAATATGGGTATGAGGTTGCGTGTGCTTTATCGGAAAGTTTGCAGGAGACTGAAGTGTTGGAACCAAGTGCGATATCTCTAAAGAGCCAAATTTAGGATCTTAAAACGTCCTGAAAAATCAAACATCTACTTTGGCAACTTTTTCAGGCTGTTTCGCCACCCAGGGGAGACTTGTTGATCGCCATTGTGGTAATGATAGGACGTGCCCTAGGTGTGGAATGGAAGATGAATCGTCCATCTCTTCTTCCAGTGCCCTCTCTCTGTTCAATGTTGGGCACTGTCCCCGATTCCTTGTATGCTGGAGATTTTCCCGAGTGAGGCTTTGTTTAATAATCTCGACTATTTACTATCTAAAGCAAGAAACTTGGGAGCGACGGAGGACCAACAACAAGTAATTCTGTGGGTTATTTAATATATGTGGAAAGCGCGAAATAGCAAAGTTTTTGATGATGAAGATATCCGCCCTTAGATACCTTTGAGCTTGCCTTGTAGGAATCAAATAACTGGAAAGTCGCAAATATAGTGACTGCTGCTTGTGAGGAGAGTCTCCCTCAAATCTCTGTAATCCTTTCCATGAGTACCGTAGGTGAGGTTGCTCTATGTCAGGTGGATACTTCTTGGACATGAGACGATAAATTCTTTGGTGGCGGTTTTGTTTTAACCAGCACGGTCATAGCGTATTGCTGGGTGCATTTGCAGGTATGGGAGCTCGCTCCCCTCTACATGCCAAGTTCGAAGTGGCATTGTGGACAATGATGGCTGTGCAACATCAAGGTTTTACTGCCATCCATCTTCAGTCAAATTGTCTACAATTGATAAAGATTATTGAGGATGAAGAAGATTGGCCTAACCTTACGTCAGAAGTGGAAGAATTTATTCACATCAGTTCTACGTTTGTTGAGTTTAATCTTTCGTTTATTCCCTGTGCTTGTAATGTCCGGACGGATGCCCTTGCGAAAAGAGCCCGATCTTGCGATCTTATTTTCTCCTATGTAAACCCTATGATTCCGGATTGGTTAGTCTCTAAAACTAACTTGTGTGCTTAACTGCTCTAATAAAGTTCGTATTCGTTGTCAAAAAAAAAAAGACTAATTCTCAATCATAATTACTCCGATATTAGATTAAAACATACAAGAATGTGAGCAAAACCTAGAAAAAACAAATTAGCAAAGGAAAAAAAGTTTGCATTTAATGCCCTCGCTTGTTAGGTTATTGCATAATCCATTTTGTAGAAGATCACACAGAAATTGTAATGCTCTAAAGTTTGACATTTCAAATAAACAAAAAATTTCCATACTGAAAAAGAGATCATCTGGAACAACAAGGAGTTTTTACACATAGTGTTAGAACGGCAAGGAGTTCGTAATACCCTCACATCTAAAAACGCCACGCTTTTTGTTTTATTTTTATTTTTACGGTGTGCCTCTGATCCATCAAGAGGATTCAGAGGTACAAAGAAAACCAATTCTCTGAGTGAAGCGAAGCGAAGCAGAGAGATCTTAAGCTACGATGGTTCCTAAGATCACATCAATGGCGTCCACTAGACCTCTTTTCTCAGTACCTTGCTTATTCCTCTCCTTTTCTCTCGTCTTCTTCGTCTCGCTTCTCTTCTTCTTCTCAAATTCCTTAATATCCGACCCGAATCCGAGGATTTCACACAATACATTTCGAAACGGCATCAATGTCTTTGTAGCTGAGCTTCCGAGATCCCTAAATTACGGTCTTCTCGAGAAGTACTGGTCCTCTTCTCCAGATTCTCGCATACCCAGCGACCCGGATCACCCGACCCGGAAACCCAATTCACCCAAACCCGAATACCCACCGTACCCGGAGAATCCGCTGATTAAGCAGTACAGTGCCGAGTACTGGATCATGGGAGACCTCGAGACTCCACCGGAGAAGCGAGCCGGTTCGTTTGCGAAAAGAGTTTTCGGTGAATCCGACGCCGACGTAGTGTTCGTGCCGTTCTTCGCGACGCTATGCGCGGAGATGGAGCTGGGAAATGGCAAAGGCTCCTTTAGGAAGAAATCTGGAAACGAAGATTACAAGAGGCAGAGACAAGTTCTTGATTTCGTGAAGAACACTCAAGCTTGGAAGCGATCTAATGGTCGTGATCACGTCTTTGTTCTCACCGGTACCAATTTTTCTCTCTATTGGTTCCTTTTCTCTTTGAAATTTCATGAATTTCACACTCAATTTGAAGAATCTGGATCTTTTAGATTTAAGTCTTCTCCATGTGAGTTTCTCTAGATTTCTTGTTTGACCAGAAAAAGAAGGAACTTTTGATTCTTTCTCTGTTCCCTGAGCTGTTAAGATCATAGAATTGAATTGAACTGAACAGAGTCTTATTGGATTTGGTGTAGAAGCTTATATAAGTTAATATCTGTGGATGGATTTGTTCAGGTTAGTTATAAATGTTGAAGCGTTCTTTGGCAGACCCAGTTGCAATGTGGCATGTTCGTGAGGAGATTGCTCTATCGATTCTCCTTGTGGTGGATTTTGGAGGATGGTTCAGGCAAGATTCTAAGTCGTCCAACGGTAGTAGCTTGCCTAAGAGGATAGAGCATACTCAAGTCTCTGTCATTAAGGATGTGATAGTCCCATACACGCATCTTCTTCCTAGACTAGATTTGTCTCAGAACCAGAGACGTCACAGCCTTCTTTATTTCAAAGGCGCTAAGCACAGACATCGGGTATAACCACTCATTGCGAAGCTCACTTCTTTGTTTTGAATCTTTACACTGCGTTATGCAAGAGACTCTTGTGATTGAGTTCATGGCTCATGAGGTATCTGTTACTGAGTAAATGCAAACGCAGAAATTGGCAGTTTGAAACAAACACAGTACTTGGTCTGTTCTTATTCAGTGTTTTTGGTGCGTGGATCTTGTAAGTAATTTGTATAATTTTGTCTTGACAGGGAGGGTTAATTAGAGAAAAGCTATGGGACTTGTTGGTTGATGAACACGGAGTTGTAATGGAGGAAGGTTTTCCGAATGCAACGGGAAGAGAACAATCGATAAGAGGAATGAGAAACTCAGAGTTCTGTTTGCATCCAGCGGGTGATACTCCAACTTCATGCCGTCTCTTTGATGCTGTTCAAAGCCTATGCATCCCTGTGATCGTCAGCGACACTATTGAGCTTCCGTTTGAGGGAATTATCGATTACTCGGAGTTCTCGGTCTTTGTCTCTGTAAGTGATGCATTAACACCTAAATGGTTGGCTAATCATCTCAGAAGGTTCACTGAAAGAGACAAGGAAACATTCAGAAGTAGAATGGCAAAGGTTCAGAGAGTTTTTGTGTATGATAATGGTAGAGCCAATGGGATTGGACCGGTTCAACCCGATGGTGCGGTGAATCACATATGGAAGAAGGTTCTGGAGAAAGTGCCAATGGTGAAGGAAGCTGTGATTAGGGAGAGGAGAAAACCAGCAGGTGCTTCTGTTCCGCTTCGATGTCAATGTATCTGAATTATGAAACCAAACCCAAAAGAAAAAAAGTGTTTTTTTCTTTTCTTCATTTTGATTTTGTTTTGTTTACGAACATTGTTATGGCCTTTGCAGTACAAAATATGTAAACAAACAACCAAAATATGGTTATTTAGTGCTATTAGCCTATTACTCAAAACATAACTCAGATATTAAGTATACACCTACGGATACGTCCGTTTCAAAAAACCTTTGGCCCTGTGCTATATTAAAAAAATTTATTCAAATTGGATTCTATTTTACAAAACTCCAAAATTTAAGACTCTAAAATAGTAAGAAAAACTTGAAAAAAAAGGTGGGACCCTGTGCATTTGCACCCTAAGCACATGGCCAAGCATTTGCACCCTAAACACATGGCCAAAGCCGGGCTTGCGGATAACATTGGTAGATGAATTTCTTTTCTATATTATATGTTTTACTAAGTAGGCGATTCAAGGTGCTTCCTTAGTTTTTATCGTCGGTAGGTTGTTCAATTGCATGATTTCACTAGCTAGGATACCTAGATTATCTCCATCAACGCTAACATGTTATCTTCGTCAACGCTAACATCGTTAACCATACGCTCCTAAGCGGTGTTCCTCATTCTCCACCCGGATAAACACCTCATCAAGATCGGCCCTTATAGCCATGAATAACGACACATCTTTGTTGTCATACACGTAGACCGGGCTCGTATTTTCGCCATTTCGGACCCAACATCTATTGAGGCCATTGGTAGCTTATGTCGATCTCTTCGTATGGGTGAATGTATAGTTTTCCTCTCACAGTCTGCACCATACAGGCGAAGCTCACCCTTTCCTTCAACATCACAGCGTAGTGGAAACCCAGCAAGCCCGGTTCGTGCTCCCAGAATATATCAAATTTTCGGGACCGTTTACCATGCACCGCGCAAACTTCTGACACCACTAATTTCCTTATAAAAACACAATTTTTAGCAAGGTTAAATAGTGCTAATTGAATATCTACAAAACAACACCCTAAGTAATTTTTGCCCCAAAGGAAACAAAGTCTTCTTGGTCGGCGGCTGGAGTTAACCTAAAATCCACTTCCAAAATCTCTTTATTTAATGAATGGCAGTGGTATTAAATGCAAGTGCAATAGCAATTTGTTCAAAATGGTAGTAGGAGCATAGGGGCAAATCGGATAACGATTTATTAAAAGCTGGTGAGAGAACAAAATTTTGAATATAATATGCCACCAACTTCATTTCGCGTTCAACCGGAGTTTTTCAACCAAACAACCCTATATAATATAAGTTTATTTTATGAGATTATAAAAAATTACTAATGTTTTATGGATTTTTTATATGGGTAAAAAAATACAAATTACTTCAATTCATTAAATCCACAAACTTATCTATCAAAATAATTAATCATCCAAGCGAATGAAAAACAATTATCTTTCAAAACTAAAACTTGTTTTGTTAAAACAAACTTACACGGTATAAGGCTCGAACGGTACGATCCCTCCGTCACCCCATAATGAAATGGATGATCCTGAGAAAACTTCGACGGAATCGGTCTGTCAAAGCCTAGCGAATAATGCAACGGTGGTGCCCCAAAACCTTGAAAATTTTGCTAAAGCGCAACCAGGATTTTGAACAAATTTTGTACATATAAACAATTAAACAAATTTCAACATTCAACATACTTTCCATGAGAATTCGCTCTTTTCTAAATTTTCATCTTCTGAAGCATTTGAAGCGGCTCTTCCTGAAGCTTTAACAATATCTACCGTGGCAGCATCAACCATTGTGTTTTCATATTATGATGATATAGTAGGAAAGGTACCTTACTGCCCAACACCTTATGAAAGAGCGATGGTGATGCCTAGGGGATATCACACGATGCTTGATGTAGCGCATGGTGTTGATAGAAAAACAGACCGTTCATCGAGTTTCAAGATTCCTATGGCTCGAGATGGGGATTCATTCGAGCTGCAAAAGGGATGGTGTAATTATAGAGTTTGTTGAGTTTGTTCTTCCGGAACAATATGATTCTTCCTCTGGAGAAGAAGTTTGAAGAAACTGCTGAGAGCGGGAGGTACGATGGCTGGTATTTTTGATAACTGAATGTGTCTAGTAGTACAAGAACCTACGTGGTCAATTTGTTTTTTTTTTCTAAAACTCTTATTCGTTTTGAATATTATGTTTACTACTTTTTCAATATTATTTATTTAGTGAAAAAAAAAATTAAATAAATTTTAGTCGTTTAATAAAAAATGAGAAAAAAAGATTTTGGAACCGAAAGAACTAGAATATACTCAAAAACATAAATTGTTATATGCTTCGTGGAACTGAAAGGGCAGAAAAAGATTCTGCTAAGCGTCGTCCGAGTTTTCTAGAAGAAGGCTATTAAAGTGATCCAATGTGAACATCACGATATCTAGTCCTGCCTCAAATTTTCGGAGTATTTGTATGTCTGCAATGTAATAGAACACAAAGAAAAATCCCTCCCAATCATGGTTGGAGGCAAAAACCACCTATGTTGTTCTAGTGACACCATAGAATTGGACATTCCTACCCTCAGTTGCTTGTCTCCACTTATCGTAAGGAATCTCAACAATTTCTCTCCGCCATCCTCATGAATTACATTGATAACCCACATGTCAACAACTCCATTCAAACACACACACTGTTCGTTATGGCCATATGGCGATAATCTCCTGCGTAGCAGCAAAGGTCAGACTTATTCTGCTCCAATTCATTTGTTTAAATTTATATGGAAACAAAATATACCTCCAAAAATAAAAAAAATTCTAATGGAGAGCACTTCATGATGCATAAAGCTCTGCCAGAAAAAAACATTTAGAGGAGGATATTTGTCAAGTATGTGGAGAAGAAAAGGAAACTGCTAATCACCTATTATTCACTTGCAGAATCAGCGGGGAGATATGAGATTTAGTGCCAATACATAGTCTTGATTCTGAATCTCTCTCTCTTCTCACATGATTTATATGATAACTTTGCCAATACATAGTCTAAACAAGGGTTCAACTGAACCGTAACATCACACTAAACGCTTTAGTGATAATGCTTTGACAAACAAATGTAACAACAGCAAAGGGAAATTGCTCATTTTATTCCCGAACTATTTGCAATCAGCACTTCTATTCCTCAAGTATCGCTTGTAGAGATTAATTCCTCAAGTTTGAGCTGACTGCGCAAATTTAGGCATGATAAAAGTCAACGTTAACGAAGAAAACGGAAACATTATCGTTGACTTTATATCTCAGTCCAATTTTGCAAAGCCAACATAAACTCTAGGAATTAATTTGCCAAATTGAAAGTTGGTGAATTAATCGGCACAATTACAAAAACTTGAGGAATTAAATGATCCTTTTTTATTTAGAAAATTATGATTATTTTCATAAATCATGATTATTTGTAGAATACTATCAAATAATTTTTTTAAGAAATATTATTTTTATTATATTATGTTTTCTGTTGTTATGAATAAAATTAAAAATTACATGTATTTAATTCCGGTGATTTTTTTCTTTACTAGCAATTTTTTGGTTATCAACCGATATTTATTCTCCTATCATACGGTCATTGGTATGGCCACTCTATTAGAAGAAACAATTTTTATCAGATTCACTTATTTTCATCAATCTTTCTCAGTATGGTAGTAACCCTGAAAATGTAGGGACGGAATTCACATTCCGTCCCGTATTCGCATCCTATTCCTTTTTCCGTTTAAAATAATTCTCAATCAGGACCATTTATTTTATTCAAATAGGTACGAAAAAGAATGGTATGAGATCATATACCTTAATTACCTGTTCAAAAAAATTATATATATTTATTTAATTTTTCCAAAATTTCCCGAATTTCTCTGAAATTATCCAAAATATATGTCTTGAAGTTGATCTTTACCCAAATTATTGGGAGCTAGAGACGAGATTTTGGGTAAGGGAATTTCCCAAATCCGTTTCGTTCTTATCAGATTCCCATATTTCCAATTCCCGTCACGAGTTCTGAAATTTGTAAAGACACATATATTTGCTTAAGTTATTTGTTTTTCGAAAGTTATGTATATTGATTTGGTAATTTTGATTAAATATCAATGAAATTGGACAGCAAATATAATATAATAAAAATATTTTTTTTTAAAAGTATTTGATGGTATTATACAAATAATCAATGATTTATGAAATAATCATAATTTTCTAAATAAAAAATGATCATTTAATTTCCCAACTTTTTCTAGTTGTGCAGATTAATTTTCCAACTTTCAATTTGGGCAATTAATTCTTCGAGTTTATGTTGACTTTGGAAAATTAGATCGAGAAAAGTCAACGGTAACGTTTCCGTTTTCTTTGTTAACGTTGACTTTTTCTCATAACTAAATTTGCGCAGTCAACTCAAACTTGAAGAATTAATCTGCACAAACGATATTTGAGGAATAAAAATGCCGATTGTAAATAGTTCCGGAATAAAATGAGCAATTTCCCCCACAACAAACCACTTTTTTTCTTATACAAAAACAATACTTTTACATGTACCAAACGATACTTTTTTTTCTTTTAGTACAGACTTTCACTTGC
Source organism: Alliaria petiolata (assembly GCA_020283515.1). NCBI lineage: Eukaryota > Viridiplantae > Streptophyta > Magnoliopsida > Brassicales > Brassicaceae > Alliaria > Alliaria petiolata. The sequence goes on from JAHZTW010000004.1 coordinate 7,868,657, forward strand.
TTGAGTCTGCCTTTCAATGAAATATATAAAAAAACAAAAGACATAGAGACGGACCATCCAAACACTAAATCCACCCAAGAAACTTGCTAAAAACTGCGCAATGACAGGGTGAATTATAAAAACTGGAGCTGTCTCTCTATATACATGAGAACTTTAATCAAATGAAAGAATCATAAAACGAGATTTAAACTGGGTAATCTAATCAAATAGCTTTTCTGTTTTCCAAGCTAAAAGCTTTGCTTTTTGTCGTCTTCAAGAGTCAAGTCATTCTCCTTGGTTGCACACCACTGGTCAGGGACACACAAGAAATAAGTCTTCATGAATTTTCTGAACCTCGTCTTGTAATCAATCGGGCTAATAACCGTCGGCTGCACATTCTTCGGAACCACCAACGACGATTTCACCCACGTCTCTAGCTGCTTGTCCCATGTGTATTGCCTCAAGTAGTCGATGATCCCACACACTAGCTCATGACTCTCGTCATCTACTCCAACGAGCAACGAGTAGTCCATCACGTTTATACTCTGCGTTTCGTTTATAAACAAGACTAAGTTAAACATATATATGTGTCATTAAGTAAGAGAGAGAGAGAGAGAGATGAGAAAACGCTCACGGTTAAGAAGGCTGTGTCGTTATAAACCGCTCTTTGGAGATTTTGTTTCGATGTTTTGCTAACGTAAAGCGGGGACTTGTTCATGTCGTTGACAAAGTTCTGATCCAATAGGACATCATCCGCGCCATTTGCGATAAACCGAGCATGTAGAGCGCCTTTGAGATCGTACTGTCGAGTGATTTTTCTGCCAAAACTGAGATTCTCCATGACCATCAGGTCGTGCCTTATCTCTTTCCCGCTCTTTGGATGCCTTACAGTTACCTGTAAATAGCGATCAAAGATCCTTCAAATTCCGTTTTATAACGATTAAGCAAAATACTTGTAAAAAAAGATGATTCTAGAGATATTACCTGATGGATCCCAAGAACTTTAGCAAGACAAGTCTGGTTGCCTAAATCATACGAGTCCTTCATGTATTTGAAATACTCTGGAGCAAACTTCACGAATGATTCGTACTCTGTCTTCTTGATCTCTTTCACGATGAACCTATCATCCAAAGTCTTAGCGAACACGGATTTGCTCTTCCCACCTTTAGCATCCCACGGCTTACAACGGCTTATTGAAGCTATATAATCAAGCTCTGAGGAGCAACAGCGTCTTCTGAGGTCGCGGAAATCATCTGCGTATAGGCACACGACGGAGTATTTGGGTTTTCCGACAGATTTGAGTGACCCAAAAGTAACAAGAACCTCTGGAGGAGGCAGCGTTTCCAAACGAGTTGTACTCTCGCTCGAGAAACGGGAAGCCTCGCTTTGCTTAGAATCTTGATCCTTATCCAAGAACCCTTCAAGAGATCCGTGTATGCACCTCGAAAGTGGCAACCTATTCTCAGCACTGCTCAGATGGGCAAGGGCGCAAGCGATTAAGCTCGAGAGCTCGTCTTCATAGTCTGACACGATGAAATCATCATCCCTCAAAGAGATGCGGAGACGAGAACCTTCCTCGGTGATGATCTGGTTCACCGTCTGTAGATTCTCTTGGGTAAAATTGTTGACATACTCGAATTTCAACAAGTACTCCTTCTCAACATCGACAATGGGCTTCGAGCGTAGCTCTTCAAATGGCCGCCAAAACCATTCATCCCAACCTAAGATGTGTGACCCATTAGAGGCAGCAACCTCACCATCCAGTGAATCTCCAGTAACTGCAATTACTTTCTCCGCTTCTTGTTCATTGGTTGAATGGATATTAACAGCCAAATGAGTGTCAAAATGATCGTTGGTTTGCAGTTCTTTGTCTTCAGGCACATCAGATTCTTCCCTCTGATCCTTGTCCCCAGCAAACACATCAAAGATTGGTATTTCTTTGCCTTCAACAAGTGGAACATCCATGCCTCTATTGCTAACAGAATCAGAAACTTTGTCGTTAGTTTCATATCTGGTCATTCCAGCCTCGGAAACGGTCTTCACACCTTCTTCATTTCTCTTCTTCTCACCACTTGAAGCTAGCAAACGATCAGATAAAACCAGTGACTGCAACCGGTAGTTCCAGATGAGAGCCAGAAGCAGAAGTTCCCACCTCATGCGGTTTAAGCGGAGCAGTTTGTGCGAAACATCATCTATGGTTTTAGCCTTGTCAAAAGAAATCTTGGTGTTTTCCTATTTTTTAGGATAAATATCAATAAGCTTGTCTCATGAACTTTAACAAAGATACTTGTATACAGAGAGAATTGTTGCAAAGCTAACCTCAAATCCGCAACGCTCTTGCTTCAGCAACTCCTCGATGTTAGAAAGCAATTTGAGTGCACACTGATAGCTGAGATCTGAATTCGTGAACTGTGATCTTAGTCTCTTCAAAAAACTAGCAGCGTCCTCGAACAAGGAGATCCCTTTAGTGAATACCTGAACAAGAATATAAACAATCAGCACACATCACATTTTTAGACCAGCCCTCGTCCCAAGCAAGATATAATATTTGTTTCTAGCATCATGTATGAGAAATAGAGCTGCAATACAGTTTTACTCAGAAAATAAACTTACTTTTTGGAACTCTTTCTCAAGCCAACCCACTTTTATCAAAATGCTAGCCTCCAGCTTCATGAGCGGCAGAGAGACAGTGTAAGATGTGACTTGGGAGTAACTGAGCATAGCAACCATGGAGCCTAATCTGCAGTTATATACAAGTTTCAAGATATATTATTAGAGAGATAATTCATGATTTTTACATTGCACCACTAGAACCAAGAAGGGACCTTCAAGAGAACTAAGCCTTAAACTAGTAAAGTCTGGTGTATACACTAACCTTAGTACCAGATTATTCTCCCAAGATATGTGAATGTCACTATTTCGAAAGCCCATATTATAGAGTAACATAAATCGTACGTAATAACTTGGTTTAGGATATGTGAAGCTACAAAATAGAGCAAAAAACATACCCAAAGAAGTGAAGGAAGTCCCTGTCGAAAGAGTGCCCACAGCTACACAATCTATTCAGAAAAGTTTGCTGAGTAAAGCTGAGCTCCAAGAATTTCCCAAATGACAAGGTACGAGCAGCAGTCGATATCAGCACTCGTTTTGTGGATTTCCGGGCCCCATTCTTCGTTCTACACTTTCCACAACGACTCCACATCCAGATTTTTCCTTTTGCCTCACCAGACAAACATTTTATTGGTGGAATTCGATTGATTTGTATTGTTAGCTGCTTGTTTTGATGAGCATAATAGTAAAGATGTGCTTCCGGAAGTTCCTCGCATGTTTGGCATCGGCTTCTCTGCATCATGAACACTTCCACTTAACAAATTTGAGCCACAAAAGATGTTGTAAAAGAACAAAACAGGATAAAACAGAACCAAAGTCAAACCTGATTAAACATATCTCGCAGGAATCTTTCCAAGGGAACATCGAAGTACTTGTAAAACTTTATGTGCGAAAAACGACTTTGGTCACACATTATCCCCCTGAAGGCATTCCTCTTCGAAACTAAAACCAATATACTCTCAGACTCCAAGGTGGGCTCAACATCATTCTCTGTTTGCGACCTGTCTCCATCATCTGAACTCGTGTTCACCGGGAGCACAGGGTCAAGTACCAAAGGTTGTTTATTTTCATCCTTTTCTCCAGTATCTTCCGCAGATTCCTTTATCGAATCAAGATAGTTGACATTCGATATATCTGTATCCACAGAAACTGGAACTGACTCGGATTTTTGAACAAATCCTAAATATTTACTTACTCTGGCAGATAGAGATGAGAACCCAGTAAAAATAACTGGATTATATGGCTCATGAGAGAAAACTTGATCTCCACCTGATTCCCAGGTTTCATCTTCCTCGCCATCTGTTTCCCCATTTATCTGAATAGATTGTTCATGGAATCCATTAGAGAAAGGAATATCAACTGCTTCGACGGTAGATTTGCCAGGAGAAGGAGATGGTGGGAAATTTTCTATTTCCGCAACACATGATGTAGCTTCCTTTGCGAAGATGGTTGAGAACATTGTTTGCCGATCAGCAAGGAAAGAAGCCTCCAGGATTAGATGATGTGCCAGTTTAAATGCTTGTTGTACTACTTCTTTGACCTTTTTCAACTTATCACTGTGGCTTCCTTTAAGTAAAATCTGCCACATATCACAATGTCAAAATCAGATAATCAGGGGTAAACTACAAGAATTCTTAACGCGAAAATGTCACGAAATTCGAAATATTGAAAGTATTCATCAGTTGATATGTTGGGGATAAAACTTTCATGCAGTGGAAACTACCAAAATACCCACGATGATGTGATGTATTGATGTTAATGTTACTAAAGTACTCACCGTGCAGCCAAGGCGGGTAGGACAACCCTCTAAAAACATGAGCGTTTTAGTTGGCTTCTTCTCGGCATCACCGACTGCGTTATGCTCTTCGACAATTTTCTCAATGCGAAAGGAATCACAGTGCTTCAGCTTCTGACCAGATAGAGAGTCCAATGAAGTAACCGGTGAACCAATGCAGCGAGATATTCTCTGTAGACGGTGAAGCTTCATGTCAAGCACCAGAGTGACCCCTCTTTCACGAATAGACGTTTGGATTTCACGTGCAACAGACTTTTCCACCAGCATAACATCAGGCTTGAGAGATTCTATGATAGCAACAACAGGCGCCACAAACTTCAAGTCCTGTTGACAATAAACAAAATCAAGAAAATTACCAAAATGAAAAGCTTTCAAACTGGTGATTGCTAAATTACTTTGCTCCCCCCACCTCCTCCATTGATTGTAAAGAAGAAAATCCACTTAATGGCTGCCCCAGTACTCCTTCGACTAACATTATTTTAGGACGCTCAAAATTGGTTGCCATCTGTTTAAGAGCAGCATGTTTTTTGAAAACCAGGCCTTTGAAAACTTCACTGCAAGGATGAACAATCATTAGGAGAGCACAGTAGACGGAAATTGAATAAAAAGATCCAAAGCAAAAGTCTAGGTAGTTTGTTAATACCTGTCATTGCAAGAACCAGTTGCTATGCATTTCACTTTGATGTACTCACTCGGATCAACTGGTTTTCCATCAATGACTGGCTTCAACAGTGAAGCAGCCTCCCAGCATAACCTAGCAACTATCTCGGTCCAGTTTTCACCTTCTTCCATCGAAATCCCAGCCGTCTTAATAAGTTGGCTCACAATGAATCTAAACTTTAAATCTGCTTCCTCAAGCATCGCTCTTCGGATTTCATCATTGGAACCTCTCTTTTTACTATTTTCATCTTTGGATTCCCCTAAAGAGCTTGACTTGCTCCACTTAGAGCCATCACAGCATTCATCGTCATCGTCGTCATCTTCAACACCGGCAACACCTCCTTCTTCTTCATCTTCTGGGTTTTCTGGTTCAGGGGGTTCCCATATTGGGGTATCCATTTCACCACTATCATCTTCATGATCAGATAAGAATACCTTTTCTTTCGATTTTTCGCCCAAAATCTCTATGTCCCTTTGAATGTCACTTGGCATGCTCTTGGACTTGCGCTCTAACGTATATTGGCGATCTACTTTCTGCTTCTTCTGCGTCGAGTCCACATCATCTTGACTACCATTACTTGAACATTCATCTTCATTTCCTCTGGCATAGATAAAAGTGAAAAAAAAAAAGCATATCAATAATCTTGATTAATATGCTGTTTATAAGCATTATCAAATCCAAATTTAAGTCATATCGGCCTTACCTTTCATTAGAGTTTCCATCAACCGAACACTCCCCTGTCGAAAGAAAATGATTAAACAAACATTCGATTCGCAAGATTTAGCACTGAACAAGAAATCAAGATATACCTGAGAGAGAGCGTTCACTGTCTGACAAGGAATTTGTAGTCGTCGTCGTCATCAATGGAGTCTCTCTAACCCAAGTCTTGCTTCTCGATGATGCGATGTTGTCACAAGCACACACACACTCCAGTTTCAGAGTATATTTGTTATCCTTTCTTTCATTCTCCGTTTCACCAAGATCTGTGTACAAGACACGTTTCCACAGTGGATCAAGAACACGAAAAAGTAAGCCAAGCCACCTACTACTTATCGAGTCAAAAGAAGACGCGTAAATTAACATCTACGCGAATCAAAATATTAATGAGGAAAAATCCAGAAATGGAAAAACGAATATCGACCGAACGAGATATGATTTCGAGCTTGCCAAAATTAAAAAAAAAAGGGGAACAAATCGAGAAGATCTAGGATTTTACGGAAAGTAGAAAATCCATTTTCAGATTTTTGGATTTACTGCGAAGTAATGAAGAAGCACAGGAGAGAGGAAATCATTTTCCGCAGAATCGGATAATCGACAATTTACGACCCGAATCGGAGCGGATTCTCCGGAGCAAGTCAAGACGAAGAGGAATCAACAGTGAAATTTATTTCAAAATTTCAGTCCACGATCCAAATCGGAAACGAAATCTCCGGAAAATGTCCAGTGGAAACACGAATGAACAGTGAAATCAAATTTGATTTTCAAAATTTTCAGTTCAACAAAATCGATAATCATCACAATTACCGAAAAGCAACGAAGATGATGAACCGTTAAAGTAAAATTTTCGACTCGGATCACCGGAGAAACAAAAAGACGAAGAAAACGCAGAAAAACGAAAAGAATGACTCACCGAGAAAGCAAAAAGGAAAATTCCAGAGAGATTTCGTCTATTATGAGCTTGAAGAAACCCTGAGAAATTGCAGATTCTTTTGTGCCTTCAGTGGTAAAACAAAGCGAGAGAGAGAGAGAATAGAAGTTTATTGATTTCTTCTTCCCCAAAATGAAACGAGTCCACGAAGAGTTGTGTCTACTACGGTGGAGAGAAAGAATGGAGACGAAGTTTGAAAAAGAGAAGGAGAATATTTCGTTTTATTGTATTTAAAACCAGTGGGCTCCACTTCTATATCTACCGTTCTTATGCATAGTTGAATATTTTGTACTAGGTGATCGGTCCGCACTATAAAACATTTTATATGTTCAATATATAATTAATATTAGATATTAAAGTTGATTTATTTGGACATAATTAATTATATATTAATAATAACATTATATGAATATTTAATAATAAAAAATAACGATAAATCAATTGAAAAATGTTATAGATTTCAATAGAATTTAAAGATAAAAAAGCCATTAATCTAGATTTTAAAATACTTTCTTATATAAAAAAGTGTAAATATGATAAATAAATAAATTCAAAAATATTAAAACATATAATAATTTATTTAATTTCTATGGTTGGTATGCACGCATGTGCATATATATATATATATATATATATATTATAGACATAAATAGTTGTAATATTAAAGTATTGATTAATTTGATCATATATTATGTAAACGTTATGTTTTATACATATATACTTTTAGTGTTTAACAACAATCACACAAACGTTTCATATCATTTGTGTCTTTTGAAACTGAATTATTTTAAAACTTTTTATTTTTTCTACCGTTCACGGTGACATATAATTGCAAATGTAAAAGTTATATTAAAAATAATTAATTTTTTATAATATGTCTTAAATATTATCTATATTAAGCTTTCTTTTCTCCTTACACAATATAATGTTGCCAATGCATATATTTTAAGTATATATTTTTCTTTTACCTATTGCTAATTAAAGCAAAATGGATTTTACAATATTTACTTATCGTAAGGGCGGGTAGAACATATAGAGGTTTAATATATATATATAAACTGTTTAATAACTAAAATTAAAAGTGAACTCTAATCGAGGTTAGCAAAATGCATACACGACAAGTTCGCATGCGAGTTTGACTTTTTGCATAATTAATATTTTAAAAAAATAACAAAGTATATGTTTGTAATATATATATATTTTTATAATGTATGGTTAAATTTTTAAAAGAAATAAATACTTATAGTTATGCATGTAAGTATGAATTAAAAATAAGTGATTTGTAATATTTAGGTGTTGGTTAGTTTTTTTTTATATTTTTCGTAGATTTATATTTTTACACGATGCAGTTTTTGGCGTTTAGAAAAATCACGAAAACCGTTTCTATCGTTTATGATTTAATTAAATTTTTTTATTAATCAGTATTTTATGATATATGGTTTCAGATTAAAATTTATATTAAATATTAACAAAAGTTACAAGCAATTTTTTTAAAATTTAAAATATAATATTTGACTTTATCATGAAAATAATATAGTACATTGGATAATTTATTAGTATTTTTTATTTTCCATAAAAAATATAAAAAATATTTGTTATAAAATTTGTGAAATCATATTTTATAAAATTTTCTGGTAGCTGTCCGCTCATCTCTTCGTCCAATACTGAGGAATTGGTTTATGAAAAAATAAATTTCTTATGGTTCACATGCATGCATGTGTTCATTATAAAATTTGAGACGCACATGCGGTTGTTATAAAATTTGCTTGTTAAGAGTTTTAAATGACTCCGTCAAACAAAGCATGAGAGTGTTACGGAAAAACAAAACTGTAGAGATTTATTTTTATTTCTATTTCTATTTCTTATTCATGTTTGTTTTATCTTATTAAAATTTATTTTTTCATCCGGTTGTATTTCATTTTATTTCTCATCCCAAATTCTCGATCTACAATGAGACTGTATATGACTATGATATAAACTTTTTATTTATTTATAAAAGAATAAGAGATAGAAATGATATATTGTATTTACTATCCTATTGGATATATATTGGTTGTAAAAATTTTCTATGCAATTTATTATGAATATATGTAAAAACAAATTGAAATCATAGTAATTATTATTTTCTGTTAATTTAAATTTATTAATTTTAGGGTTATAATCTAGTGTATTCATGTTTTAATTTTATAATTGATTTAATTTTAACTCAACCAATCAAAATATTTCGTTTATTTTAGGAAATTTGACATGTCACATTTACATGTCATCGTTAAAATACACTAACTTTCATTGTGCAAGTGACAAGTAAGCTTTTTCAACTAATTGAGCTTCTCAAATAATATGTAGTAGGATTTATTAATTTTAGGGTTATAATCTAGTGTATTCATTTTTTAATTTTATAATTGATTTAATTTTAACTCAACCAATCAAAATATTTCGTTTATTTTAGGAAATTTGACATGTCACATTTACATGTCATCATTAAAATACACTAACTTTCATTGTGCAAGTGACAAGTAAGTTTTTTCAACTAATTGAGCTTCTCAAATAATATGTAGTAGGATTTCTTTTAATAAAATTATTTTTTTTCTTCTCTTTTCTTGACATTTCTGATTTTTTTCTCTATATTTTTTTTATTCTGGTCTCGACCGTTAAATCTGTTTCCATATGTAAAAAGACATGACAATTATGCTTTTTTTCTTTTTAATTGTAATAAGAATATAAGACCAAAATATAATCACAACTGGATTTAGGAAATGTTTATATTATTTATATTCAAAACTCTATAGTAATCAATGAAAATAGAAGCTTGTTAAATTTTAATAAGGTTAGTTTAACTAATATAAAAATGATAAGTTTAGTCAGATTTGAGTTTGAAGCTATTTTCTTTTAAAAATATAATAATTTCATTTCATTGATTAGTGAACAAAAGGGATTTTTAATAATTGTGGACGATTTTATCATTTTCATTTTCATTTAGTAGTTAGAATGATTTTTTCAAATGAAGATATAATTTTTCTTGTGCCACACTATTTTATGTGGATATTTGATTTATCAAATGGATTCATTTTATTATGATATAAGTATTTGATCTATTATTTTAGAGTGATATATTATCATTTAGTACTAAAATACATAAATTAATATATTTTATAAAGTCATTTGAAGAAAATGTTCTACACTTTCACCACATTTTTTGTCAATATTCTACCAATTTTTCATTTATCTCTAAATAAAATTTTCTCATTTAGCTAATTCGTTCTATTTTTTTTATCTATATGAATACTAGTTGTTTCATTTATCTATTGTGTATTGTATGCCTCGATTAAAAGAACGATGATAAATTTTCAAAAAATAATACTAATATATTATGTGTTTAAATGATTAATAAAATAGATGGTTGTGTGAAAAATATACAGTAATTAGTCTAGAATACTTTACTGTTGCACTTTTCATTTTTATCAAACTATATAATGTTTTCTAATATTTGTGATGAAAGAAAACTAGATCACACATTCAACTTTTTAACCAATGGGTTTCATTTATCCAACTTCAGAGACTTATTAATTCTCTCAAAAACCAATTTATGCCATATATTTTTTTTATAAGATATAGGTGTGATTGATAAATATATAACAGAAAATTATATATTTTGTAGTAAGTTTCTAAGAAACGTGAGTATATAGGTTTATTTAAAATTATAAATAATTATATTATATATATATATATATATATTATTTTATAATTTAAAAATATATATGGCAATTAAATTATTGGTTTTATAACATATATATATATATATATATATGCAGAAAGATAATAGTGCTATTTCTCTTTACGTAATATAAGGAAAAATATTTGTATTCTCTATTTAGAAAAGTACCAAAAATTTATAGAATTATTTGTACATTAATAATTATTTTGCGAACGGAAGAAAAAGAAAAAGCTAAATTGACATTCGAAACGACTATTTATTATATGTGATGGAAAAAAAAAGATTTACTACCAAAAATGTTATCACTAATATAGACATTTTATCACATCTATTGAAAAACAAAATACAGGATTGAATTACGAGTCTCCATCATCAAAGTAGCAGCAAGTATGATACTTTTTATGGACTATTAAATACATCCAAGACGCATCACATGAATCGTTACTCTCTTATTGATTTGTTTCAAATTCTTTGAATTTTTTGAATTTTGTTTCTATATTTTATCAAATTCTACCAAATTTTAAATTTTAAACTTTGTAAATATCTTTTGTTGATTAATAAATCTATTTTAAAAGAGAAAACCTAAATGACAAAAATAATTCTAATAGATGGTGGAAAACGTGTGCCATAACGGACAAAAACTAGTCAAAAGCTGGTTAGAAACTCACGTGAACAGAGATGGTTAATATGTACAATGCGTATGTCGGTTTGTTTAATCATATACGTTGGCTCCAATTGGTAACGTAAAAAATAGTAGTGTGGTACAAAGTTATAGGTAGTACAAAAGATATAGGTAAAACACAAATGGTATGAAAGAAAACAATATAAGTAATGGTGGTACAAGATAAAAGTATAAACGTGAGTTTTGATTGATAACATTGCATCAATATAAATAGTAGTTATTATAATAAGTAAATAAAATAAATTAAAAATATTTGAAAAAAAAATATTATTAGAATATAATTTAATTAAAATATATAAAATTAATTTAGTATATAACATATCATATTCAATTTTCAAAAAAGTTCAATCAACAACACATTTTAAATATTAAAACATTATAGTAAAGGTAAATTACAACTTAAAAAAAATGAATTCAAAATTTGAGGGAAAAATGGATAACTTATATTCCTGGAAATCAATAATAATAATTTAGATATAAAGAAAAAAATATTAAAAGATAATTAAATTTATCTAATACAATACATACATAACAAAACAATTTTTTTTTAAAAAAAAACATAGCTTAATAATCAGCCCACAGCATATCAAAAAATATGATTGCACACGATAACCATATGCGCACCATATGTCGTTGTTTTTGCCACTTTTTAGTCGTAGTTACATATTATGTTATGTGTTATTTTTTCTGATGTGTCATCGTTGAAATCATCATATAATATGTTTGAGCGTCAAATAAAATTATAAGGGTATGTGATAAAATTACTAATTTTTTGTATTTCTAATATATATTTTGGTAAAAAAATTTAAATCCCTCTATTTTTTCTAGATTTTTAAAGCTCAAATATTTAGGAATAAAAAGATAAATAAAATTTATAGAAAATTATAATATATATTATATAAATATCATTCCTATTTTTAGACCCAAATTTTTTATTTTTTATTCATAACAGAGTTTAAATGATTTATTAATAATGATCTTTTCACATGTTGATAGTTACATGATGTTATTGAGCAATAATATTCAGATTTTAACATCAACTATGGCTTATTGACATAATTAAGGTGGAATGTTTTTTTCTAGTGTGAGTTAGATTTATATGAAGTTGGTTGATTTTAAGAATTTAGAAAATTATTAAAGACAATTTGCAGAGAGTTTTGTGTAGTCCTAAAACCTATCAAAATATTTTATCATAATGACTTTAAGAATCTAAAGATATCTGATAGATAGAGTTTTAAAGATTGTGAAAATCTGCAAATTCTATTGTTATTGATTTATAGATTCTCATATTCTTAGTAAAATCTACTGTTATTAGTTTGATAATTTTTAAATTCCATTCAAAAAGTTTGGTTTTTAATTTATTACAGTTTAACTCATAAAACAAAAATTTCAAAATAATATGGATATCTCCTAGATTTTTAAAGAAATTATAGTAAAATATTTTGATAGATTTTCTAAATACACAAAACTCTTTGCAAATCTAATGAAACTCTTTACAATTTTAACAAAATTTTTAAACTCTTAAAATCAACCAATTCTATATAAATCTAACTCCCACTAACCCCCTATAGTATTTTGAATGTTTTGTTTTATAAGTTAAATTGTTAAAACATCATGTCTCAATAACACAAGATTTTATTAGAATAATAGAATCATTAAAAACTATTTTTTGAATGACACTAGATGTTGTGTTTAATTTAAAAATCATCAAACAAATAATATTAAATTTTAGTAAAAATATAAGAATCCATAAATCAATAACAATAGAATCTGAAAATTTAACAATCTTGAAAACTCCATTTACAAATTACCTGCCCTAAATATATGAAAATAATTAAATTTATTAATATAAAACAATCAACAATAATTTAGAAAAAAAAACAAATACTATTACCACCACATTACCTTGCATAGTCACTTTATTTTGAACCCAACTTTAATAATTTAATTAGATCTTATTCTTGCACGTCCTTGCGTGAAAATTATGTTTATAGATAAAATTATATCTAAAACAAAAGAATATAAATAATTTTTAATATATATTATAATAAGTGAAATAAATAATAGAATCTGTTGAAATTATAACTATTTTGTTTTAGGTGAAAAAAATAAATATTGTCGATTTGATATGAAATATATGTTATTTATTCAGATATTTTATTTTACTTTAAATCGATAAATTAATAAGTTGGCAAGATTATATGTAATTAGTTTTTTATTTTATTTTTTATTTTTGTTTTATATCTTTTGAATTTTAGTAGAAGATTAGGTATTCTTTATTAAGTTTCTTAGATCTCATGTTTCATAAAATTTTTATAAAATTTGAAAATTAATTTATATTATAAAAATATATAATACAACAATTAAAAAAACATATGATGATTATTTTAAAATTATTTTTAATTTTCGTGTTTTAGTTTATTATATCTTAATTTTCAAATCATTTTTTGATATTATTTAAATTTTAAGATTTAAAATTAAAATTTTTGAAATAATTATTTTGGAAAGTTTAAAATTATTTAAATGTGTTTGAAAACTGAAATTAAAATAATCCAAATAGATAATATTCAAAAATAAATATGTTTTTAATAAGTATATGAAAATTAACTAAAGAAAAATTAAAAGATTAATATTAATTGCATAAGCTAATGATACAATTACCTTTAATGAATGTACAACGGCATATTATGTAATATAACAAATAGGGAATGGCTATTTAAATAGTGAAAAAGTGGTCCTCATAGAGGTTATTGTTTTAGCTTGGTTTTTTTTTTCTTTGAAAATTTCTCAAGTCTCCCCGGTGTTGGGGCTGTTGTCTCCGGGAGTTTTCAAACTCGCCGGCTTTGTCTCCTTTAAAACTTTAGGATTTAAGTTTCCCGTATCCCTCTCGCGCTTCGTCTCCGATGTATCCGGCTGTGTATATCTTTCAATGTTTAATATTATCTTTCAAGTGACAAAAAAGAGGTTATTGTATAGCGCATACTTTTAAAAAATTCTTATAATTGGTTACATTGGTTTTACAATATTTACTATCTATATTATTTGACACTAATCAGAGCTGCTATATTTTAAAATGACATGTTTTTCTTTAAATTTGATTTTTTTTACTTCGAAGACATCATATATTAAATCAAGTTCTGAAGATGTTTGGTTCATGAGTCAGCCACCTTGGTACTTCAAAGTCCAAATGGGAGAATGCAAAACCTCGCAGCTGAGCACCTTTAGCAAGGCAATCGGCGCGGACATTTAAAACACAACGGATAAAAGATCATTCAAAATCATGAAAAGATGGTCTAATCAGAGAAAATTCCTCTAATTTTGATTCTAGCGCATGCCAATCTTCTTCTTCCTCAATCACTTTTACAAGCTAGAGACAATCTGTTTCAAAAGACATTGACGTAATACTTTTTTGAAGAACCGACTTCATCGCCCAAATTAGTGCATTTGCTTCCGCGTGGAGAGGAAATATAACACTTTCCTTTGAGAACGATCCATAGCGCTTACTTCCTTCTTCATCATCAGTAAGCATCCCCTCGCCGTAGAATACTCCATCTGTCGTCCATAACCCATCAATCTGACATCTAGGTCTTATGATCAGGTCAGCATGTGGTAGTGTATGAGATGGCTCGTATCTTATATCGTCGCACCAGTCGGCTACAAGCTGTGCTACTTTCCAAACCCCCGCTAGTTGGATAATGTCAAGGGCAGAAGTATCTTTTCCACTGAAGACTTTATCATTTCGAGTTTTTTAGATATACCAGCAACCCCAGGGGAAAACCTCTATAGAAGTCTATGGGACCCCATTCTCTTTCGCTTGTTGGAGCAGGGGAAGGGAGTCACACGAGAAAACTTCCAGGGCAGTGGGGATCGCTGAAAGAGCTCATGCATGAAGTGCCGACGGGCATTCAAAGAGCAGATGGTTAATCGTTTCATCCTATGCACCACAATGGGCACATGCCCGATCATTGCCACAATGGGCACATGCCCAATCATTGCCACAATGCCTATCCGCGAGACATCTCGAGAGGGCATGCCACATGAAATGTTTAATTTTCCTAGACGTTTTCAGAGACCATACTTTACTCTTAAGAGGTGTAGTACTTGGTTCTGATACAATCTGGGGACCTTCCGCATCTCTAAGATCATTTGCTAATTCATAGCCCGATTTTATAAGCGACCGATTTCGCGTACGCCCAATAAAAATCAGAACTTTTAGGCCTCAACTGTGTTTAAGGTTCCTAATACGCTAAATATCTTACGGATCAAACAACATTTGCAGCCTATCCATTCTCCATTCTTTAGTATTGATATCAATCAAGTGGCTAACAAATATATGTGGCTCCCGATAAACACCATTATTAAGGGCGGGTCTTGCTGGAACTACTGGAATCCATGGGTCACTCCATACTTTCGTATTGAAGCTTGATCTGATAGATTTCCTGAGGTTTGCTTTAAGGAGATCTTGAGCTGCCAAAATACTTTTCCACCCATAAGATGGGGAGTTAACTCTGTCAACTTCCAGAGAACTCGAGTACCGTAAATAACGACTTCTCAGGACGTGTGCCAAAACTAATATGTTATATTGAACAATTGAAGAGTGGATTGATAGAAATAATAAATAATATTATAGTGAGAGATAATAATATCAAATAGTCCAAGTAACCCTAAACTGTAAACCCATCTTTCGAATTACTTTTCAAAAGTGCTCATTTTTATAATTACCTCTATATATAACGTGGTCCTTGTAATAACGGGTTTGATTGGTAACGCAAAACGTTATTAAAAAGATGCGATACAATTTATACCGTTTTAATAGTTACCAATCATAAAAACAATACGGAAAGCGTTACTAACAGTATTATACTCAGTTTTTTTGTACAACTTTTGTTTATACCTCTTTTCTTACAGTTTTCAACTATTTTATAAACACTTATCACTACAACTTACCGCTAAAAATCATGTATCGTTTTTGGTTACCAATCGGACCCAACATGTTTTTTATAAGTTGATGAGGACATCGACTCAGCTAAGGACCTTGAAGATAAACTTCCCACCATGAGAGTACCAGCAAGGACAAGGTCTGGAACCAGAAAGCTACAAGAAGAGTTTAACAAAGCTGTAAGCACCTTAATGAACCAGCAAGAGCTTGAAGATATCACGGATCAGCTAAACAAGCTCGCCATCACTCCTACTCAAGACGTGTATGAAGATCAGGACAAGCAGATCATTTCCACACGTCCAAGAGAGATTGTATATGATGGTCCAAGCCTAAACAATGATGCATATTCACATGAATGGCCGGTTATACCAAAGACTCAAGGAGCTTCCTTATTTAGCATTGAGCTACTTAAGTGATCATTCAAAACGCAGCATCTCAAGAGNTTTAAAATCAGATACAAAATATTTCTGTGTGCAAGAATTTACGTTCCTACTAAATCTTCAGAAATCAAAACTAGAACCCTAAATCCAAAGTCACTGTAACCTATAATATTTAATCAATTTCATTTTTACTGTTAAACATGACAGAATTTGATAGTGTAGAAAATTTATTTTATTGATCAATCATATATTCGTTTCAATCAAATAAAATAACGTCAATCATTTGTCTAAAACACAAAACCCCTTGTTCTTAGAGCTTGTGTGAGATTCACTTGTTCTGGAATCAGACTTATCATTGCCTAGATCATAAGGCTTTGTGGCGTCATTCACTTCCCCCTCTATTCATCCCCTTAACTAGATCCATTCTGAAAGAGTTCTACAACCAGCAGAATAGATCCCCACACTCGATCCACATCAATCATTTTCTGATCTAATAGAAAGAGTTCTGCAACCAGCTATTAGATCCCATCGATTCACCATCTCTGTAAGAACATACCCCCTTGTTCTTACATCATAAGTTGTAACATGACATATATGTATATAATATTAATACATAAACGAGTTACATTGTATATTTATGTTAATGCTATGGGTTTACTGAGAATAAAAAATATTAATTTTATATAAAATCATATAACATATCATATATCTATATAAATAAAAATTACTTAAATTGAAACCATATAAATTTGTTAGAAAAAAAAATATCAAAGTAGCGAAAGAGAAAAAAGGATTTTGTTCGAAATTCACATTGTATGATCTTTACGATCATCGCTATCATGACCATTGAATCTAAATAGTACACACAATTATCGCCCTCATAACTGTAGCATCGGCCCTTTGTCTATTTAGATTCAACGGTCATGATGGCGATGAGTGTAAAGATCGTACCGGTGTGGATTTCGAAGAGAAAGTTGACCTTAGAGATTACGAGTACGTTTACTTAGAGCTAGGTAAACTGATTTCAACTGGGTGAAAATTACGCATGGATTTTATTTTTTACATCTTAACATTTTTTCTAATTGAAAAAAAACTCTACTTTTTACATATGTTATTCCTTCAAGTGAAAGAAATGAGTCCAGCCCCAGGCCCGATAGGTATGGCTAGATAATTTAAAAGTAAACTAGTTACGTTCAACTTTTTTCCTTTTTTCTCTCATTTTTAGCGGCAGTCTTCTTCCCCTATCTCTCTCATCCAATGTTTTCAAGATCGCTCGACGTATACCGAGGTAACATTTTGATCAAATCTGTCGTTTGAGGATTTTCCGTTATGGTCTAACTGTTTTTCTTTTCTCTCTCACAATTCTCGGCGGTGGACATAATTTATATCCTCTTCCCCTCTCGCGCTCGTTGTATCTCAAAGTAACGAATTTAAACTTTTGATCAGATATGTCGTTTAACCGCGCCTGAGATTTTTCCGTTCTGATCTGAATATGCTTATGATATCAAAAGCCAAAACAAAACTTCAACAAATACAAACACAAAAATGTGATTTTCTTGATTTTCAACCTTATACATTATATATGGAGAGGCATACTGAATCAATGATTTGGATTTATTTGGATATATACAAAATTTTATAGATTTTAAATAGATTTGAGATTTGAATAAATTTTGCAGAATTATTGTTAAAAATTTTAGGGAGATTAGAACATTTGAAAATCTAAAAAGTTGAATTTTAAAAAAGAAGATAAATGTCATTTATTTTTTTATATTATTCTTTTTAAAAAAATATGAACACAATATAAAAATAAATATAAACCAATAAATAGTAAAGGAAGAAAGGTAAGAAAATAATGTGGTTTTTCTGCCGTTTAAGAAATAAAAAATAATTGTGACGTCTTCAATTTTAAATTACCATTGGTGATAGATTTTCGAACAGAGTTAATACATGGTCTTATCAAAATTAGTAATGAAACTTATATGGTAAATACTTTAAATTTCACATTAACTATTAAAACGAGAGAAAGAAAAGAAAAAAAATTAAAATTAAAATTTCTCAAATATCGTCATCTGAACTCTGAAGTGGTATTTCTCTCTATTGATTTTTAACTATAAATTATCTCTCAAGTTATTCTAAATCATTTTTGATATAATTTATTAATGAAATTCTAATTTTCCAATAAGGCCATATTTTAAGAAAATTGTATAAATAATTAATCTAATAACTATAGATTTTGAATAACCTTTGCAAATGCTAAGTTCAGATGAGATTTAGAAGAAGAACAAAATGAATCCAATATTCCCCCCTCCCCCTAATCTTTCTTTCAATAAAAGAGTTTCTCGATCTCAAATCCTTGTAATACTAATTCAATCAAATATTCTGATTTTATTTGCTTTTCATTCTTTAAAATCAGATACAAAATATTTCTGTGTGCAAGAATTTACGTTCCTACTAAATCTTCAGAAATCAAAACTAGAACCCTAAATCCAAAGTCACTGTAACCTATAATATTTAATCAATTTCATTTTTACTGTTAAACATGACAGAATTTGATAGTGTAGAAAATTTATTTTATTGATCAATCATATATTCGTTTCAATCAAATAAAATAACGTCAATCATTTGTTTTTGTGTGTCGATAATAAAATCAATCATTGATTAAGTGATATGTGTGATTTGTGAAAATACCGGTTTGAGGGAAAACGACCATGATCCATTGTGGAAGGAATGTTCTTAGCTGGTCCTCTGAGTTCTCGCCACGTACCTTTGCTCGGATGGTTTAAGAGGGAGAAGAAGAACACGACACCCTATCAACACTACACATGGCAGGCTGATGCAGTCTTTAATTTCTTTTTCTTTTCACTCAATACTAGTAGATTTATCCATTCTTCGTGCATAATTTTATTTTAAGAAAGCATTCGACATTAACAAAAGTTTTAATTAAATTTATTAATTCGTTAAAATATTTAGTCTTACATTTAATTAAATATATATTTATATTTATATTATATATATATATATATTTAATAAAAATTATGATAATTAATTATTTTTCCATAACCTTAAAAATATATTAAATTTACAAAAATCTTAATATTTATGTAAATATTTTTCTTCTGAATAGTGTCGGAATTTGTGATATTTTCCAATATCTAGATATTGGATTTTTAATGTAATGAACATTACAAACTCTTCAAATTAATAGGATACTAGATCTTGTTATTAAAAAAAAAATAGTAATAAATTGATCATGTGTTATCATAAAAAATAGCATGGTTATCATTTATTTATTTAAGTTAATCTTATGATTTAATAATTTAATTATTTTATAGTTTATATTATTCATAATATTTTAACTTTTTTCCTAACGGTTTTTTCAAGTCCAACAGGTGCAGGGGCGGATGTATGTAGAAGGATACGGGGTCACGTGCCTCCGGTTGTTTTTTTTACTAAAATTACTTATCTGATTAAATATTTTAGAAAAAAATAGTTTTCCGTTTTGCAGTGCCCTGTCCGTTGAAAAAAATTACTTTAATTTATACTAGATACAAAAATTTATATAATAATTTTATAGTATCCAATTTTTTAATTATTTATAATATTAGATCTTCGGTAGAAAAAAGTTTTAGATCCGCCTCCGAACATGTGGGTAGAAGAAGAAGACACCATACTACCCGCATATCTCAACTTGTATAATTTTTCAAAGCACATTCAGAAGTGTACTACAGCAGGTCCAAACAATGCTACACAACCTTAGAAGAGAGACACGTTGAACCACCAGTAGCAAGACAGAACAACCTACATCTGCACGTTTCTATCACAAGCCGAGTGAACAAGTTTTGATGACAAAACTTCCTCAAGATGGAGGGAATGATGTGGACAAGTTGGGCTTGAAAAATTATATATGCGGGTAGTGGTACCTTCTTCTTGTCTTCGAACCATATATTTATGATACATACTTTTTTTATATTTTATTTTATTATGAGTTATGACTTATAACCCGATCTGTGATCATGATGAGTATAGTCCTTTCAAGGATACCACTCAACTCCTAGTACGTACCACTTATTATAGGTAGTGTAGCTGCATCACCAAGTAATAAGGATCTAAATGACATGTGAATTTTTTTTTCCGAGTTATTTGGACCATGTAGGATCATGCCTAAATAACTTTAGAAACAGCTCATTGGACCAAAGTTAAATTTAAACAATGGTATTAAGAGATTCACATAAACTAACTACACGTAAAAAGATTGTATGTTGTATAATCGCAGCAGCATTCTGTTAATGTACTTGCACTACAAGAAAACATGAGATTTGCCACGAAGATTTACGAGAAAAATAGTTTGTAGTAAATTAACGTTGAGTTTACGACGAATTTAGGAGGAAATCTGAAATCGTCATAATTTCGTCGGAAATAGGGAGGAAAAAAAATCGTTGTTAAATCGTCGTAAATACGAACGGATTTACGAGGAATTAACGAGGAAATAATATTTCGTCGTTAACTCCTCGTAAATTACCAACGAATTAACAACGAAATAAATTTGCCGCACATTTCTCGTAAATTTATTGTTAATTAACGTCAAATTAACGAGAAAATAAAATCGAAGGCATTTAACGACGAATTAAAGAGGAAAATAGGTGAAAAAGATGAAGAAGACTCAAATGTATCTGAAATGACGATAGGGCTGAAGAAGAAGAGGAGGCAGGTGAGTTTGAAGAAAGTGATGAACCCAATGAAGAAGACACATATGTATCTAAAAATGACTCGAATGAGTGATATCAATGTAATAAGCGATATAATTTGTAATTTGAACTAATTAATACAATATTATTATATGAATTTCAATCCAACTTGTTTTTCAAATTCAATTTAAGATAGTAGAATTAAAAAGAAATATATAAACAGATGATTACAAATACTTTTAAAAAATAAATGTTTGGCATTTGTTAAGGAACTTCCCACCGATGGATCGAGCTGAATTTTGGACACGAACTAGATCTTTGAGTTAGTTTTCATGTGTAAGTGGTTTGAAGTCGATCCAATGGTGTGATCTGAAGTTATGCTAGTTATCGAGAAGACTGTACAAACAGGGTATTGATTTAGGACGAATTTGGGACGAAATCCTAAATTCCTCCCAAATTCGTCATAAATCTATACCCTAGAAGTTTGGCATTCGTTGAGGCACTTCCCACCGATGGATCGAGCTGAGTTTTGGACACACACTAGATATTTGCGTTAGCTTTCATTTGGAAGTGGTTTTAAGTAGATCCAACGGTGGGATATATAGTTATGCTAGTTTTCGTGAAGACTATCCAAACTGTGTATTGATTTATGACGAATTTGGGAGGAATTTAGGATTTCGTCCCAAATTCGTCGCAAATTTTACGACGAATTTGGGACGAAATCCTAAATTCCTCCCAAATTCGTCATAAATCTATACCCTATACCCTAAATTCGGATCACTTTGGTTTAATATTTTTGGTTATACCTTTTAAATGTATACTTGTTGAATTTTAATAAAATTATAAACCAAATGCTTACGATTCGTGGGTTCTCTACAAATTTGAGTGATAACGTTTAGTAAGAACGATAGTTGTTCTTGATTACTATGAAATTTTGAATGAATGTTACGGAATAGTTAGTTTTATATATCTTTGATAATTTTTTCTTATACTTCAAACATTTGAATGTCAATATTAGTTCTAGAATTGAACAAGCTAAGTCATTCGAGAGGTTTGAATTAGTTAAGGGTATACATTTAGGACGAATTTAGGAATTCGTCCCAAATTCGTCGCTAAATGCTAATTTTGCGACGAATTTGGGACGAAATCCTAAATTCGTCACAAATTCGTCCTAAATCAATACCCTAAAAGTTTGGCATTCGTTGAGGCACTTCCCACCGATGGATCGAGTTGAATTTTGGACACAAACTTGATATTTGTGTTAACTTTCATTTGGAAGTGGTTTTAAGTAGATCCAACGGTGGGATATGTAGTTATGCTAGTTTTCGTGAAGACTATCCAAACTGTGTATTGATTTAGGACGAATTTGGGAGGAATGTAAGATTTCGTCCCAAATTTGCGACGAATTTGGACGAAATCCTAAATTCCTCCCAAATTCGTCCTAAATCTATACCCTATACCCTAAAATCGGATCACTTCGGTTTAATCTTTTTGGTTATACCTTTTAAATGTATACTTGTTGAATTTTAATAAAATTATAAACCAAATGCTTACGATTCGTGGGTTCTCTATAAATTCGAGTGATAACGTTTAGTAAGAACGATAGTTGTTCTTAACCACTATGAACTTTTAAATAAATGTAACAAAATAGTTAGTTTTATATATCTTTGATATTTTTTTCTTATACTACAAACATATAAATGTCAACATTAGTTCTCGAATTGAACAAGGTAAGACATTCAATAGGTTTGAATTAGTTTTGGGTATAGAGTATGTCCCGAATTCGTCCTAAATTCGTCGTAAGATGGTTCCTCGCAAATTCGTTGGTAATTTACGAGGAAGTTACGACGAATCCCTCCCAAATTCGTCGTAAAACGGAAGAACAAATAGATTCCCGCCCGCGGGAATGAAAATTCTTAAATTTTTAATTTATTACGAATTAGCCACGATTCGTCGCAAATTCGTCGTAAATTACCAACGAATTTGCGACGAATATAAATCATATATATAACCCATGAGCTTTCCCCTTCTTCTTCACATCTCTCAAACCCCAAATCAATCTTACTTCTCTCTCTCTCTCTCTCTACTCAGATCTCTCTCTACTTCCACCAAAAACTCAAAGATATTGATCTTAAATTTAATTTATGTGTTTTTTTTTAGTTAGGTTTGGAATATTTACACACTTTTGAATATCGTTAGGATATCATAATATTTTGAAATTTTAGAATCGGATTATTTAAATTTTGAATAATTTTCAAAAATGGTTAATTTTAATTGTTAACTATATTGACCGAACAACGGCCGAAATCACAACGACTAGATTAGTTTATTTGAATCGGATCTCTCACAATTGATTATACCATAGTTTAGTTTATTTGAATTTTTATTAAAAATCAAAAAAAAAAAATTTAATTTTAATTTTAAGATTTATGTATTTTTATATATAATATTTTTTTATTTTTTGGGTACTAATCCTCGTTATTTCGTAACTATGAGAAAATATAATTTACAAGGAAATTACGACGAAATTCTTTTTTGCCACGAATTTAGGACGAAATCGTTTGCTTCGATTTTACGACGAAACTGTTTTTACCACGAATTAACGACGATTTTTTTTCCCCAATTAGCCACGAATTTACAACGAATTTTGTCCCTCTCAAGTTTACGAGGAATTCCCGACGAATATTTTAACGACGATTTTACGACGAATATTGGGACTCCCAATATTAACGACGAATTCGCGACGATTTTGCGTTTGCGATGATCGATTATCGACGATTCAATATTCGTCGTAAATTCGCAACAAAATCCGATTTGTGACAAATTTGTCACGAATATGTCCCTCATAAAACTTATGTTTTCTTATAGTGTTGTATCGCACCCCTGTATTTTTTTTTTACATAAAATATTTGGAGTTTTCTGCTTTTGGCTTTTACGTTAATAGATGGATTGGAGTTGATCCAGACGTGACATAGAAGTGATGTAAGATTCAAAGGAACTAATCTCTTTGTCCCAAACACTTTGGATATAGATATTAGGCAACATATATAGATGATAGATGAAAAATCGATGAGCACCACGAAAATGTTTGAAAAAACAGATCAATGAGCACCACAAATGCTGCGAAAGGCTTTTGATACAACTCAAAATCCCTTAGTTTAGAGATATTGGTCTCGACCAGATTTTTTTTTTTTAAAATAGAGTTTGATAAACTCTAAAAAAAATACATTTCTGATTTTTAATTCATTCAAATATTGGTTTTTACAATGCCAAATAGCTGAGCTTTATATAGAACTTGTCCTAGACTAAAACCATTAATTGTCATAAACAAAAGCTAATTAAAATCATGGCAAACATCTAGCCAAATAAATGTAAAAGTAAAAAAAAAAAAAAAAATCTTGGCAAAATTTTAGGTATTGGAATGAATAGTCAAGTGTAAATGGATCTTTTATGAAAACTTTTTGGGCACTATTTGACCATCATAATATCTTTCATTTGATGATAAATCTCGAACTTTCTGAATGGAATAAAAGGTTTTCGATTCGGATCTTCATTATTCTATTTGATGTCATTTATGGCTGCATCTTAATTAATATTCAGTTCAGGGTCTTCATCAGGAAGCTAAATATCTAATGACATTTGTGAACAAATTAAAGTATTCGAGAAAATCGGATAGAATTTATATACGGGTATGGTGTCTAGTTAACAGCATGTACGTCGAACTGTCTCACATTACTTTGGTAGGTGAAAAAGATATCCCTTGAACAATCCTCTTGATGTGCAAATATATACGTTTATTTAATATATACGAGCAAAAGTAAAGAAAACAAGTTTTTCTTTTTTTATAACAATTGTTAACTGATTTTATTGTTCTACTGAAAAATTAGATGCGAGGCCTAACTCAATATTGTTAGGTTCGATCTCGTTTCCTGCCTTCCAATTTTAGGCAGATAAAACTTCTAACACTCTCAAATTTCATTGAATTTTGATGCAAAAAAAAAAAAAAAAACTCTATCAAAGTTATATATATTAAAAAAAAAAAACAAACGTATCCGTAGGATAACACTGTTTCAACTCGAATTCTAAAAAGTGAAAACCAGAAATTCCAGATTGAGATGTTTCACGTTGACTTCAACAGTTCAACCCCCCATATACATCTTGAACTGTTCCACATTCATTATTCATTTATTCATAATTTTCTTTATGTAAAATAAAATAAAATCAAAGGGGTAATAGTGAAAACCAAATTCAAATAGGTTGGTTAGATGTCATTTACATAAGTACATTATCCATTAATATGTGTCATTTATATATTTAACAACCCTGCAAGTTGTATTTTTTCTTTCCAACTATTGACCATGTCTTCTTGGGATCTTTATTCGACCTTTCTTTTCAAAATGAGATGGCAGTATTTAAAGTTTTTTATTTTATTAGAATTAAAAATCTTGTTTTTTTGTCAAATATTATGGCCCGGTCTTAACTTTAAAACCCGAGACTAAAAAGTTTTAATTTGTATTTTTAAAAATAATTGGGCGAAACATTTGACTTTATTTGAAGCATCTAATGCCGTCGTATCATTATGACGTGTATTTGAAAAGCCCTAAGAAAGCCCAATAATAATAATAATTGTAGGAGGGCCCATAGCTTAATTTAAAATTTTCAAAAAAATAGTAGAAAGTTTCGCCGCCACCCGCCAAAACTGATATTTGTTTTAATCACAGCCGTCAAAAAAACAAGAAAGTAAAATAAACGGCGGAGATTCAAGCCCTAGATGGCACGTGATAGTATCTTCCTCTGCACGTGCATCTGTAGATGACGCTGCATGATTCGGCGACGGAGCACTGAAAGCTAATCATCACGCGTTTACACGGCGAGCATGCGCCACACGCGTATGAACAGTCGGGCAAACTCGATCCTGTCGGGTACATTTCCATTTCTACCCCTCTTTTTTTCCCCATTTCCTTCTTCACCACATAATAATTAAAACAATCAATTCCAAAAGACATCCAATTTTTTTTTTTTGTTCACAGAAACATCCAATTAAGATGACAAAAAATGTTCAAATCTTTTTTTATAAGGGAAGGTTTAAGGTTATTATTTAAATTGAAATACCTAAAAGATGACATTGGATAATAGGAAAGATTATAAGTCGAATGTCTGAAATTTTCCTGGTTTTTAAAAAATGACATAATATTTATCTGAATATTGCAGTTGAAACCAAACCATATAGAGGATTGGTTTAATAACTAGAATCAGTCCGGTTTTTGTTTAAAAAATTACTTAAAAGTTAAAGATGTACTGATATGTACACATAATGAATTAATGGTTTATTAAATTATAGTTTAACATGACTATATCTGTTTTTAATACATATATATAGTTAAAAAACATAAAATTTTAATGAATTTTGGTTTATTTAATTTGGTTTGGTTTGTTTACACAAAAAAATTAACATGATTATATCTATTTTTGATATATATATATATATATATATATATATATATATAAGTAAAAACATAAAATGTTAATTATTTTGTTTTTCGGTTTGGTTTGGTTTGTTTACGCAAAAAAACGGTTTCACTTTAGTTTTTCGGATTTTAAAATAATGTAAGCAAACAACTTATAAATAAAGTCATGTTCGATTTTCGGTTTGGTTTAGTCATGTTCGATTTCGGTTTGGTTTAGTATCTTTAGTTGTAATGATCAAATCACACTTTTAAGATTAAAATCTGGTCAGGATGATACAGTGAAACATATTTTAATTATAATACATGTATTTTAAGAAATGCCATACTATTAAAAAAAAAAAAACTGAGAGTAGTGCACCGTGTGAGACTTGACCTATATATACCTTGTGGTGCGTTTGAGCTCGTTCTATCTCGGCGTTTTTCTTTCCTCCACCATTGACCGTAATTTCTACAAAAAGGCATAAAATTAAGTTGTTAAAATATGAACAAATGATATAACAAACTAAATAAATAGAATAAAAAATTGGAAAAGGGTGAGAGATATTGATGTGACGGACTTGGCGGCGTGCGAATGCAGTTAACGACCAAAGAACACGCGGCGAAGACTACGACGAGGACAAACAATAACGTGCGGAGAAACTTCGCCATGTTTTGTTTTATATTTTTGTAACTAGAATTAAAAAAAAAAAAGGGAAACCTTCTGGTTGAAAGAGAGATTTTAAAGAGAAGCTTCTAGAAGATTGGAGGAGAAGAGAGTACTACGTGTGTTGTATGATAGAGGTGGAATAATCTAAAATGCAAGTGATATATATATATATAGTTAGGGAAAATATGAGAAGAATTGGTTTGTGTATATAACAATAAATGAAAAGAAGATGTACACCTGATGAAGGTCACATGATTCTCGTCGTTTCGGATATTTTTCTACAAAATAAATCATTTATTCGTTTAGTTGCATCAACGACCATGTTCACTATCATTTACATTCAAGTCGTTTGAATATTTTTGAATCTAAGAACTGTTCAACTGTAGCAACAAGACCAGAGATATATATATGGTTGTGCATTTGTTTCACTTTACATGTTTCAAAAATCTATTTAACTTTTTGGGTATAGCAAAACTTGTATACTTCATGAAGTTCAGCATAAACTCCACCCAAAAAAAGAAAAAAAAAACTAGCTCAGTATCGATTAATGAATTATGACCAATATATCATATTCATATATATATATATATGCACTAAGTGCTACCGTTAAAAGCCCATAATTATTTTTTATCAAGTGGAAAAAATGGCCTGTTAATCAACACATGAAGAAACCTTCGTGTTTAGTTAGTGTTTTGTGAGGATCAACTAAAATCCGATCTAAAGAAAGAATAAGAGTTTGTGGAGGAAAAGAGTAAGTCTTTGAGGTTAGAATGTCGGAATAAGAACGCCGACCTAAACCTTTTAGACGGTGAATCAAGATCTAAAGCTTATGCTGTAGCAGAGTTTGCCCTAGGTCTCGAGAGATGAATTGTCGATCCAGTGAATGGACCAATCCTCCTCTATTTATAGTGGATCCAAGTCGGCCATCCCCACTCCTTCCTTTTCGGGGAAAAGGGAGATTTCTTTTATCTTCAACCGAACTCCCTTCCTTTTCGGAAGGTTTTCTTTTCCTTCGGAGGGCGGCGCCGACCTCAACGTTACGACGAGTTGAGTGGGCCTGAAACTCTAACTCTAATGGACCGAACTAAATTGAAAAATAGCTTTTTAGAGGGATGCTAAACTCATCTCTACCAATATTATAAACCATGCATGGATGGACATTTATAATTAGAAAAGCATGCCATTAATTGTAGGTGTTAGTGGTATATTGTATCAATTCTATAGAGACAAAAAAATTATACGTAAAGATAAAGTATATACAGTAAAATTTCTATAAATTAATAATGTTGGGATTTCAATATTTTATTAATTTATAGAGTTATTAATTAATCCATAAATTAATAATTCTTAATGTTCATCAAAATACAAAAAAATTATTTTCAATAATGTAAAATTCATTAGAAAATATCATATCAATAAATTTAAAAGATAAGCCCAACAACATTTATATACTTGAAACAATAATATAATCATATTTTACTATATTACATTATTTATATATACTTAAATGTATAATTATTAATTTATACAATTATTGAGACCATATTTTTACATAGGAGTTTCAAAAAATCTATTATCTTGTTATCTTATCGAAATTTGCTAATTTTTACACTAGTCCGACTCGAGACCGGCAAAATTTATTAATTTATAATAATTATTAATTTATCGAGTATTAATTTATAGATATTCTACTGTATACGGTGTGGGACCAAAAAAGGAGTTAATAATTGCAGTCATAAGGTTCACAGTGGGAGAGAGAGCACATAAGCAGCCAAAAGTGTTCAGAGGGAAAATAACCTGTCACACAAACGTGAACCTTGCTTTTGTTTTTAATGACCTTTTCACCCAAAAAATGAGCTTGCATGTCGCATATTTTTCATTTAAAGCTAGTCAGAAATTAGAGTAAGTTAAATATCTATTTTTCAATTAGACTCGAAAATGGGTTATTATGTGGTTTTTGGTCTACAAATGCTTCGAGAGTCAAGCGGCAAGCCTAACATAAATCGGTCTCAAGGCTATTTCAGAAAATTTATGGAGAGTACTTTGTTGATAATTGAAGTGTTCTTATTTCTCATCCTAAAGTTTATGTTATCTTTTTATGTGTTGTAATATATCGAATCTGAAACACTCAGACATTCATACTTAATTCCACCGTGATTGTTTAGGACTTTTACTTTTAAAATTTTTAAAATAGTGGCTGGAAAGGTTTTGACTGTAATTTTGTTTTTTTTTTAGTTATGACTGTGACTTAAAAAAAAAGTCTCAAATTCTGGTTTTAAAAAAAATCAACAAAACATGAAAAAACAAATTAAGGTTGTAAGTGTTTTTAAAAATTTTGAGAGATTTTAGAAAAATAAAAGTGTGATTGACAAAACTATTAACTTTAAAAACTGTAATTCATTCTAAAATTTTTACAGTTTTAAAAGTATAATCCCTAAGCAGACCCTTAGAGAAATAAAAATTTGTGAAACTAAGCATTTTTCTAATTTTTACCATTTTAGTTGAACAATGTGAAAAATAGTTCAACTTAGACCTGAGAATTTTAACCGAACCGAACTAATCGAACCGAACCGAATCGAAATTTTCTGTTTTCGGTTCTAGTTCGGTCCTAGTTCGGTTCCGATCGGCCAGATTTGAAAATTAGTTCGGTTCTCGGTTCTTGGTTTGGTTCGGGTAACCGTTCGGTTACCTGATTTTTTTTTTTTTTTTTTTTTTTTTGTTATCCCGAAATTATACCGAACCATACCAAACTCTAACTGAAGAACCAAACTATCCGAAACTACCCGAAATATCCGAATTTATCCGATTTTACCCGATTTTAACCGATTTTAACCGATTTTAACCGAATTTAAACAAAAATTTAAAAAGTTCGGTTAGTTTCGGTTTTGAAATTTAAGAACCAAATTACCCGAGAACCGAACTAACCGAACCGATTTATATTTCGGTTAGTTTCGGCCAAAATTTCAAAATCCGAACTACCCGAAAAACCGAAGAACCGAACCGAATAGAATCGAATTATCCGAAATCGCAGGCCTAATTCAACACATTCAACTGAAAAATGTGGAAGAATGAACAAATTTTTAAGGGAAATATGTGTCTAATTTTGTAGAAGAACGAGAGTATTTAATCTATTTTTTATTTTCTTTATTCCATTTAACCATTTTCCACTGGCTTGGTTGTTGATATTTCTCATCAATTTTACAGACGGTGACATCCTCAAACCCAAAATAATTTTTTTTTTTCCAAACCCATCTAAATTTCCCAAACACTAAAAACCCACTTCTTTTGGCCCACTCCAACCCTAAACCTAACCTTTTGTCAACCCTAGCCCTCCCCTATATATAGTTTTCGTCCAGCACCTTAGAAGGTACAGAAAAAACCTCAGCGAAGCTCTGCCGAATACTCCGCAGCTCAGCCGTCGAAGCATCTCCGAACCGTCACCTTTCGAAGCCATTTCCCGTCGACTCCGGAGGACTCAGATCGCGATCTTGTTGTTGTTGGAAAGAGGATTCTCTTATCTTTCCAGCGCCTCTTAAATCGTCCGATTTGAAGTTTCTCAAAGAAACTTTCGGGCCAATTTCCCGGCGAACCAGATCGATCCAGCCGCTGTGAAGTATATCATTGGAAAGCCCATCTAGCCATCTTGCCGCGGCAATTGGCCGATCCCCGAGCCAAGTTTTTGACCGTCAACCGCAGTAACCGCATTCTTATTTTCAACCGAACGCAAAGGTGAGGCGGGATTTGTTGATCCATAAGTGGTGTGAGACTTAGCTAAGTATGTATGTGCTGAACCTAGATATTAGAGATTGATTGATAATTAAAACGAACATGAATGATGATTGAGAACGGATGCTTGAATTGTTGNGCACTCGTTGCTTGTCGCCCAAGTTTAGTCAAATCTGTCAAACCCAGAAAACCTTAAAACTGTCTTTCCTTGAACTGCAAGTTAACTCGAACCCTTATCCCAAACCCCCTAGACTTAGTTAGAAAATTTCTTATTTCGGGAATTCTAATTTAGAGAAGTTCTAATTTTGGAAACTTTCTATTTTTAGAAAGTTTTTATTTTTGGAAAATTTCTATTTTAGGAAGGTTTCCATTTTAGGAAAGTTTCTAATTCTGAAAAGTCTTTTTATCGCAGTTTTCGACCGTCAACCGCAGTAACCGCATCTTTCGACTATTCATTTTCAACCAAAGGCAAAGGTGAGGCGGGATTTGTGATCTATAAGTGGTGTGAGACTTAGCTAAGTATGTATGTGCTGAACCTAGATATTAGAGATTGATTGATAATTAAAACGAACATGAATGATGATTGAGAACGGATGCTTGAATTGTTGATTGGTGTTAGAATAGGCACAATAGAGCGTATGATTGATTCCGTCCTATGTACGGATTGTTTGTTGGTCGTCACGAAGGATGTTGCGCGAAGTGATACCATGGTTGGACTGCACACAAAGGAAGTGTAGCCAATACAGGGGCTGACGGGCATGTGAGATTTCGGCTGACGAGTCGCTAGATTTAAAAGTGTGACGTTCTCGTGAGTGGAAACTTGGTTGATAGGTTTTCTCTGGACTTGTGTTTCCCTGTTGATTCATGTTTGTCTAATCGCTAGGTTGAGTAGATGTATATGTGGTTATGTTTAATGCTTCGTATAGATCAAGTAGACAGGTATGATCGTTTCATTGAGTAACTTGTTGAAGTCGGAGCGATGCTATTTTCGGGAAAAGGGCACTTTGGTTTTATTTAAAACTTTAAAAAGATATTTCAATTAATTTTATTATTAAATTTAAACTTGATTTTTATTGTTACGACGCTTCGAGTCTTCAGTTTGATTTTAATAAATGGATTTTTTGACATTGAATACGTATTTAATAGTTAGTTATATTTTTAAAAGGTTGTTAAAACGTGTGAAGACCACTCTCGGTTAAGATAGCGAGATTGGAGTCTCTCACATACACTAATCCATTTCTTCACAACGATCCATAGTTTCCACAGCTGGCAAATATACTCTTGAGGTTTGACGTTTTAATTTAAGAAGCCACATGTATGTAACAATTTTGCCATTTTTCACTATTTTACACTAACAATGAATAAAACTGGAATAAAATAGTTAGCTAAGAATTTAAATAAAAACTTTGTCCATGAAAAACATCACCTATAACTACAAGTATACAGATAAATTAGATCCATAACTCAAGTTTCATAAGATCTATTTCACACCCAACGCTGAAAACAACTATTTCATACCTACATGAAACACACAAAACTCATATAGAACTATAAAACCACAATAGATGTCCAACTTCAAACAGTAGTAGAAGCTCCATCCGTCATTGCATCCGCTAGAGACATTTGTTCTCTATATTACCAATGATAATGATCGCATCACCGATAACTGAATTCAAAGAAAAAAAAAATACATGTCAAGTAATACGAGAGAATCTTATCATTATGATTACATGCATAACATGTATATTTGGATTCTCATACTAACCTCCCTACGTAAGGAAGACATTATCTCATTCCTATGTTTCTGTTTCTGTTATGTTTACGTTTATGTTGTTTAATTTTATTTATTTATTCATCTAATTTTTAACAAAAAATTTATTCATCTAATTTGTGTTGGTGCTTAGATTTGATTACAAATTATTTGTTTTTTAGAAACTATTTACACTTATATATTCGATTTGTTTTTGCTTTTTTAGTTTTAGTTTCTCGTATTAAACATTGATTTATTGTAGTTGGTAATTAATAAGCATCCCCTTTTGTTTGTGTCTCACATATAAACCAAAAATTATATTTGCTCTTATTTTTTTTTTCATTGTAGTTGTTTACTTATATTTTTTTTTTCAAAACTGCAATTAGAAAATAAATGGACCTATAAAATTCCACAAATAATATGTATCTAAATTTTTCAAAATAGTTTTCGATGGTAAATATTAGGAGCGAATTGTTTTTGCTGATCGTATGATACCAACCAAAAGATATATTATCTGTTGAACAGAGAAGTTTTTGGTGGGTTGAAGTCAAATGAATCAGAAAGAGATACAGAGGAAGTCAACGTGGCTGGTTGACTCTCGTTTTATGAATATATCAATAAAGGAGTAAAGACTCAGCAGATTGCATCAAAAAGGCTTTGCCATTTAGATCTATTTTAGGTTTAAATACAGAATGTTCTTTTTCTCTTTCCTTTTTCATGATTATTGTTGCTGGAGAAATTAGAGTGACGGCATGAGTCTTCTAATGGCGGTCGTGATGAAATTGTTCTGAGTTACGTTAAGCATCTTGTATTTTGGATTGTTCATACATTCGTGGGAAGTTTCTTATTATCCTTGTTATGTTCTGTCGTGACTGATTGTTAAAGGGATTTCAGAAGTTTGAACTTAACATCGTACTTTTCATGCATACTCTTTAAGAGGATTAATTTATGACTTTTTTCACAAACAACCACGTTTTGTCATCATTTTGCATTCGAAAAACCTTATATTTGACTGTGTAGTTACTTGATTTGGTAAAATGTCAACATTGTCCATCACTTTTGAACCTAAATGAAGGTTTCAAATTTAAAAACCCATGGGGTGACAATCTCTTTGAACAAACTCGAATTCCAAGAATTACTATAGTTGTTAATAAGATCTGAGACACAACATTAGATTTATAACATTTTGCAAAGTACTCATGGTCGTCCTTGCATCACTTGTCCGCCAAACAAGAGTTTGTAGTCTCGTTCTAATAATATGTCGCACACCTTCGTTCATTAAAATTTTGGAAGTCCAAAAGAAATCGATAAAAAAAAAATGCATTGAAAGGATGTTTTTTTTTTTTTTTTTTTTTGACAAAGTGCATTGAAAGGATGTTTACTCCAAAAATAACGTCTTCTTTAAACTCTGGAGACCATACCATTTGGATATTGATTGATTTGCCAAATTTGGTTAGACAGTAAAGCCTAGGTTTAATTCCTCAAACGACTTATAACCAATACCTCATTCCTTTCTACATAGTCATAACTTCTTCCAATCCATCCAATGTATACAATTCAAATTCACTTGTGAACTCCACCAAAAGTTGGTCATTGCACTTGCTAGTGTCCGGCAAAGGTTTTAGAGGAGAAGGAAGCAATATATCACATATGTTGGTATGGCTTCAGCTACCGAAAAAATTGTCATCTGCAAACAAGAGGTGAGAGATGGGTGGACTGGCTTCTGGCTTGAGCTATCTTAATTCTGGTGATGCGATTCGTCTCTTCAACCGCACGAATATATAAGATTAGAACTTTTCGTGCACAAGATGGTAGGGCGACAAAGAACCTCCTTATCTTAAACCTCTAATTGGATGAATACATCCCTTAGGGTTCCCATTTATTATGACCTTATAAAACACATAATCCACACATCTTATAATCCATGAAATTCTCGTGAAAACTATCTTAAAAATAAGAGCTTCCGACAAAAAAAAACTATATTTAACTTTAGCATAAACCTTGCTCATATGTCATATCTATGTTGATTGCCATATTTCTATTTTAGATTCTCTATCAACTTAAAAAAAAAAAAAGAGAATCACATTTATCACATTATATTGGGTGATCCCAAAAAATGAGAGAACTCAACTCGTGGCTTCTTAGAGCTACAAGTGCTTCAAAAAATGAATTTGATTATTCACTTTGAATTTGAGCAAATGTGGAGTCCCATAGTGTAGGCCCAAATCTGAGCTCATTTTCACCGACATGGTTTAGTTGCTAACCAACTTCACTTGATAAGACTGATAGGTAAATAAATTACATGGATGATGAGCTGAGATGCCCTTATTGAACAAGAAAAAACAAAATGCCCTTCCCTCAATCTACATACCCTTCTCTTCTTTAATGAAAAGTGATAATCTTATTTTATCCTTACTATCCAATCCATCTTTCACTCGGGTGAAGCGCTCAACTATCCTTATTGGGGAAGAAATAATCAATTTACTCTTCCTCTAATCTACATGCCTTTGTCCTCTTTAATGATAGATGGAAACTCTATTTTATCATTACTACCCAATCTCTATTTTATTCACTATCCAACCCATCTTAATAAAATTAATAAAAGAAAATAATATTGGACCAATCACAAATCAGTATTTTTGACCAATCTGAAAACAGATCTTTATCCCCTCAAGATGCAATGGCTTCAATGGGAGGAGAGCTTGAAGCAAGTAATAATGGATTACTAGGTATAATTATGTGAAAAGTAACCGATTTTTTATTGCCACATGTCACTTCAGACATCAAAATTTGTGGAAAAAGCGGCGCACATGTGAACAAATGACGGCGCACATATGTTTTAATGTTATTTTTCTTCATAATATTATATTTCTATGTATTTTTAGTTTATTTTGTTTTTTCCCCCAAATTTTATTCTAGGGTTTCTTCTCTTTTCTCCTCTCCACTTACACCTCCATTGTAACAATTTATGAAAACTCCAATGTAACTCGAATTTCATGTTTATTTAAGATTTAATACTTGATTTTTGGTTTGTCTATGAATTTTAGGTTTGTTGTTTGTTTCTGATTTCGAATTTCTAGGGGTAAATTTCTGATTTTCTGGGGTTTTACGCTTTAATAATATTGGGTGACACTTGGTACAATTGCATTTAGTAATACTTGGCAATAATTGGTACAACTAAAAAAAGGACAATATATGATTCCGACTAAATAATATGTGAAAGTAACCAATTTTTATGTAATGAGTGAAAGTTAAACATGATTTAATTAAAAATTAAGTTTCAGAAACAGAGTCAAGTTCATAATAGTACCTAAATATTCTAAAGGTTGCAATTTTTGCATTTTTTTCGAAATCTTACAATCCAATTTATTTATACCAAGTATTACCAAAGTGTTACTTTTTCATTTTAGATTTTTCAGAAATTAGCGAAATTTGAGATTCTGAAATCTTTTTGGATTTAGGTTTTGATAGCGAATTCGAGAGTAGAACGAAAATATAAACTAGATTTATCTTTTCTTATTTACCGAAGTTGGATCGCGAGGGAGAAGAAGGGAGGATAATCGATTTTCAAACTTCACGAAATAATGAGTGTTTGATCTTTGGGTACATATATTTTGTATTCGGGTTAGGTTATAAGAGCATGCTCATTGGTGAGATACTCTCAAAGTATCTCACAAATATTAATATTTAAAATTTAACTCAAAAAATGATTTGAACCAATTAAAAGCTGACACATATGAAAGAGTATCTCAACTTGTTGAGGATCGATCCTCAAACCAAGATCGATTCTCCCTCTCTCTCCTTCTTTTTCAATTTTTCCTTTATATTATTACTGAAATACTCACCTAAAAACAACCGATGGGCATGCTCTAAGTATCCAATTCATTACCGGGTTATGTTTTATCCATTTTAAGTGGAAATACTTGGTTGTGTCGGTTATTTTGCTGGTTGAGTCAGTAAATTGTTTAAGTTTTCAGGGTTAATAAAGTAAACAATCTATTTTTCGATTAAAAATAAATAGAAAAAATCTAAATTAGAAGGGGGTCAATCGAGATATCATTTTCATCTGGAGAGTAGTTGAGTCATTGATTCATGAGAGAGTGAGAGAGAATGAACGAGAGAATGAGAGAGAGAGAGTGAGAGAGTTATGTTTGAAATCTGAGAGTTATGTTCGAAATCTGATGTTCATACAAATAATAGCTACTGAAATCGCGAAAAAAGCAGAAGTGGCTGACAGCGCTTTAGGACTACAAAAATTGACAAAGCGATCTGGGGGTATATTTATTTTTTCTCAGTAAAGATACTGTGTTTGAAGGAACTGAGTACAGGCTTTCACTTGCTTTCTCAAACGATTATCCTTTCAAACCTCCAAAAGTTAAGTTTGAGACATGCTGCTTCCACCCCAATGTGGATCTCTATGGCAATATTTGCTTGGACATTCTTCAGATACAAAAATTCATTTGCTCTTGTATTTGTGTGTTACTTAGGGTTGATACATATATCAGAGAAGCAGTACTTGAACAGAATCTGTTGTCACATTCTTTCTAGGATAAATGGTCATCCGCTTATGATGTGAGGACGATATTACTCTCAATTCAAAGCCTTCTCGGAGGTAACACCTATGGCTGATATAATAACCATTGAGTTTTCACACACATAGTTAAATGACCGCTCTAACAATATAATTTTTTAGGAATAGCTTATTCTTCAACCCCCTGCTTCTTCTTTATCCTCGTGTACTACTGTCTTGTAGTAGTACCATGCATGCAGGATACGCTGCATCGATCCTGATAATACCCCACCTCCATTTGCAATCTTGTAACAACAAAAAGACTAAAATAAGCGAAACTACCAAGAAAATAAATAAAAAGAATACATATACACAATTTTACAAATATTTTTTTTTATAAGGAAATCTTACCATTTAGGAAGGTGGCCACTGAGACATAGAAAGGCCATGGGCTTCACGCTTTTGGTCTTGACCACCTGAGTCTGCATGTTTCAAACACAACAAATAAAAAACGTGCATGAAAGAAAATACAAAAATCATATAAAAAAAATAAAAGTTGAGAAGTGTTGATACCAAAAATCCGGTTATCGTAAATACGTGAAAATGATGGGTTCATGAACTTTCTTATACGAAATATTTAAATCGGAGATTACAAAAGAAATCGTCGGAAAGACTTAGCCAAAAATCGTCGAAAATACAACGAGAAAATATCGTATAAATCGTAAATCGAGAAATTTGGGGGTTCTCTCTGGAATTTGGGATCCTCATTTCCTCATCCTAGTGCAGTATTTATAGGAAAATATATTTTGCGGTTTTTGACGGGAATGGGCCCTACGGGTCTCGTTTTTGGACATTTGAAGGAAATAACGATTTGGGCCGGGGCAAAGTTACGGGCTTCAAGCCCAGTACCAACAGTAAGTCCCCCCCTAGTCCGTTAAAATGTAGATGTTTATGTATGAATTTTGACGGATTCTTCGAAATTGTTGGTCCGCCATAAATCGGAGTTTTGGCTTCGTTGACGAATCCCGCGCCGTTACACGGAACCTCGAGAATTTTGTCGGGATTGCCTTCTTCTATTTTATTTGGCCGAGCTTCGTTCACTCATGAATTTTTTGATAACCCGAGTTTTCGTTCTTTTCAGGTAGCGTGATCTTTTCGAGATCGAGTCTTTTGTTGATTGTTTGGACACTTGATGGCGGATGATGACGTATCTTGGCTTGATATAGTTATGGAACAGAATGTAACGGAGTTGGCCTCTTCTTCGAGCGGGACGGAGTCGGAGAGTTCGTTGAACGAGTTGTTGTCGCAATGTCCGTCGAACGAGGCGGAGTTGGAATGTCCGTCGAACGAGGCGGAGTTTGAACGTCCGTCGAACGAGGCAGAGTCGGAGCGTCCGTTGAACGACTCAGAGTTGGATGCAACGTGAATGGTACAAGGAAAGTACGAGGCGGCATTGATAAATGGTGCGTGTGAGGTGGAAGACGAGAGGCGTCGTGCTCTTGAGGCAGTCGCCTTGAGGTACCAATAGCGTTTTGACGCATTTCGTCATTTTTACGATGGGTATAAGGCCGTAGAAGAAGCTCTTAATCTTTATGGTCAGGCGCAAGCGGTTCTTGAAGCTTTTCGAGGTTCCGTGAATGAGGGTGTTCAATTTCCCGAGGGGAAGATTTCCAATTTGGAAGAGCAGTTAGCTGAAAGAGGTAGAGAGGCTCGGGCTATGCATGTCGAGGATTTCGTGGAAGCCGTTTTCGTTGTTACCCCTGTCGATGCTCGGATTGAGCACTTGATGTGTCCAGAGGACGCGGCTCCTGTCATCAACGAGTATGGGTCGAACGCGACTAGGCTTACTTTGCGGTTGTGGCCACTGTCCGGGAGGATGATGCTTTGGAGCCTTAGTTATTTTTAGCTTTCGTCTTTTATTTATTGCTTTATTATCAGGTAGTCCGTATGTGGACTCTGTTTTCTATGTACGAAACTTTTGGTATGACTTTTTTAATTAATCCATATTTCTCTTTCCTTTTTTTTTATATATTCTGAGGTCGAAATCGCAACGTGCAAGGTGCTCGGCTTATTCGTTTGTTTCGACCTCTTCATGAGGACCGGAGTCCGGCTTTGTCGATCCTGGGCGCGAGACTTGCCTCGACTTATCCCGTTTAATTTGTGCGAGACTGGGCTCGGATTTTTCTTTTTATATATATATATATATATATATGCATCGAAGGAGTGGATTATATAATCACTGCATTCGTGCGTAATGTATTCCGAGGTCGAAATCGCAACGTGCGAGGTGCTCGGCTTATTCGTTCGTTTCGACCTCTTCATGCGGACCGAAGTCCGGCTTGGCTCGGCTGATCCCGTTTAATTTGTGCGAGACTGAGCTCGGCTTTTAAACGCGACGAGCTAAGTTTTTTAAGCTTATGCATAGAAGGGGTGGATTATTTCACCACTGCATTCGTGCGGAACGCGTTTCGAAATTGATCACCTGGCCAGAGTGTCAATGTGTTTGGGCAGCCGGACTGCGTGTCGAATCGGGTGGATTGATAACCCTCTTTTTTTATTAAGTATGGCTGCACCTTTTTTAAAAAAAGGCTGTCTACGTACCCCTAAAGTGGGGATCAAGCCGACCGTAGTTCATATTACACGAGGCTTTTTTTTTTGATTCTTTTTTTGCGATTTTATTTTGCGACTTTTTTTTGCGATTATTTTTTGCGATTTGTTTTTGCGAATTTTTTTTTGCGATTTTTTTTGCGATTTTTTTTGCGAATTTATTTTGCGACTTTTTTTGCGATTTTATTTTTGCGATTATTTTTTGCGATTTTTTTTTTTAATTTTTTTTTGCGATTTTTTTTGTGATTTTTTTTGCGATTTTTTTTTGCGATTTTTTTTGCTATTTTTTTTTTGCGATTTTTTTTTGCAATTTTTTTTTTGCGTGTTAGAAGGAGGAGGAATCCCTTTCAGGTCGCTAATCTTCTACGTGAATGTGGAAATGTTTGAGTTCATCTCTGAGGTCGTCGCTTAATTCTGGTGCGTTGCCGCTGCGTTTTTCCGGATCTTGTATGTCGATATTGGTTATGACAACGTCTTCGCGCTGTTGATCGTCTGGGGGTGTTAGCTCGCTTGGTCTTTGGGTTGCAATTAGACACGTTTGCCCCGCTTTTCGCAGTTTATGCTCGGTGATGAAGCAGGTTCTTGCCATTCGTTGGTTACCTCTAACCGTGAACATGCCGCTCGAGGTTGGGAATTTTATGCACTGGTGATAGATTGACGGGACTGCTTTCATCGCATTTAGCCACGGGGTGCCGAGGATTGCGTTGTAGATGGCCAGCTTATCGATGACCACGAACTTGACAACCTTAGTCGTTCGTCCGACATAGACCGGGAGTTTGATGGTTCCGATTGTCATTGTGGTGTCCCCCGCAAATCCTATGAGTGGCTTCGTGCTTGCCTTAAATTCGAAACCTTCGAGTTCCATTCTTTGGAGAGTTTCCTTAAAGATGAGATCCACTGTGCTACCGGTGTCGATCAAAACGCAGGTGACTTCGCAATCTCCGATTCGGAGCTCGATGACGAGAGGGTCGTTGTGAGGCGTATACACTCCATAGAGGTCGTCTTCTGTGAAAGATATGTCATTGCCGATTATAAGTTCGTAGTTGACATTGCGCTTACATGGTTTAGCTGCGATCGTTCTTCGTTCGTAGCTTTTGATTAATCGGACCGAGTCGTTATACGTGGGAAGTCCTCCCATTATCATGTTGATTCTTCGTCTTGCCGGAGCCTGGGCATTGCCTTGTCCTTGGTCGTCGGGTTCGCGTTTTGGGGCGGCATATTTCTTTGCCTTATCGACTCTCTCTTCCTCCATCTCAATAAAAATCGCTGCCCTGTGGAGTGCGTCCTCAAAAGTATGTGGTTTGTTTTTCTTCATTTACTCGTAAAAATTCGATTAGTACCATAGTCCATTACGAAATGCCGGGATCGATGCGATGTCTGATACCGTCACTTTGGAGACGATGTTCTTGAATTTGCTAATGTACGACCGCAGAGATTCCTTTGGGCCTTGTTTCAAAGTGTATAGGTCGGCCTCGCACGCTCCCGGTTCTATGTACATGGAATAGTGTTTGACGAAAGCTATTGTGAGGTCTTCATAGCTATCGATTGAATTCGCTTCGAGCTTTGAAAACCAACTCAGAGCCGCGCCGGTCAGGTTTTCCACGAACAATTGACAGAACCCTGCGTCGCGTTCTTCAGGAGAGAATTGGGTTCGGTACATCACAACGCTGAATGCCGTTATAAATATCATAGGATTTGTTGTTCCGTCGTAAGCCGCGATTTTGATTTTTTCCGGATGCCGAGCTGGTGAATTAGTTATCCTGCTCGTGAATGGGGTGTTTTGCGCTTCTCTAAGTACTCGATCGATTTCGGGAGCCGAGCTTGTTGCTTGGTGAACTCGGGAAGTCATCAACCTAAGTTGCCTCTTTATGCCCTCCAGTTCGCTGTTTTGATTTTGACGATTAGGGGCATCATTTTGCCGATCGGTGTGCTCTTGGCGTTGGTGGTCGTTGTTCGCCGGTCGTCTCTGATCCCTTCGCTTTTGGTCGTCTATCGGGGGAGGTAGTTCGCCCTGGTCATTTAGGTCGGCGATCTGGTCCCCGAACAGAACTCGTTGTAAGCGCGGGGTGTAGGTGGTTTGCCTTGGCATCTGGCCCCTGTCGTTAGCGTTGTGGAGGTCGTCAATTCGGCTATGACATACGTGCTGAGCCGTGACCAATTCGTCCAGTCGTTCGTTAGTCCTGCGTGTGTTATCGTTTATCTGAGCGATAAGCGTCTGTAGTAAAGCCGAGATGTCGGATTGTGCCGTCGTGCCGTTTGCGGGTACTTCCATCCTTGTGGCGCTTATCGGATTTGCAGTCGTCCTGTCCATCCTTGTTGGATCGGAGAAGGATGTCCTCATTGTAGTTAGGAAAGTCGGTCCCGTCAGCGTGTAAGTTCGATATGCCGAGGCTATCGAGGTCGGCCTAGCTGTTGTTGCTGGAGTCGGCGCTTCAGATGTGCCGTAACTTGGCATCGCCGATATTGATGAGATCGGCATTTCTGACCCGGTGGGGGTTGGCCTTGCCGATGTTCCAAAGATCGTCGTTCCCGAGGCAGTGGTGGTTGTTGCGGCCGAAGTTGAAGAGATTTGTTTCGTGGACGTGGGAGTCGTTCCTTCCGTCATTGATGATCGTTTTTTTTAAGTGTAGAAATGTTCCCTTCCCCACAGACGGCGCCAAATGTTGATACCAAAAATCCGGTTATCGTAAATACGTGAAAATGATGGGTTCATGAACTTTCTTATACGAAATATTTAAATCGGAGATTACAAAAGAAATCGTCGGAAAGACTTAGCCAAAAATCGTCGAAAATACAACGAGAAAATATCGTATAAATCGTAAATCGA
This sequence comes from Alliaria petiolata, assembly GCA_020283515.1. Classification (NCBI taxonomy): domain Eukaryota; kingdom Viridiplantae; phylum Streptophyta; class Magnoliopsida; order Brassicales; family Brassicaceae; genus Alliaria; species Alliaria petiolata. The sequence goes on from JAHZTW010000004.1 coordinate 7,911,288, forward strand.
GAAATTTGGGGGTTCTTTCTGGAATTTGGGATCCTCATTTCCTCATCCTAGTACGGTATTTATAGGAAAATGTAGTTTGCGGTTTTTGATGGGAATGGGCCTCACGGGTCTCGTTTTCGGACTTTTGAAGGAAATAACGATTTGGGCCGGGGCAAAGTTACGGGCTTCAAGCCGAGTACCAACAAGAAATAGAAATAAAGGAAAACAAAAAAATATTACCATGCGGTTAGAGGACCGATGTAAGGCTAGACGTGCATCAGAAATCGCAGCTAGGAAACCGATGAAGATCTCTCCTTATGTGTGTGGAGCGCTAACATAATAGACGTGGGTAGTGCTCCTAAGAAAAGAATCTTGGTTGTCATCCAAATAGCCAGTTTCACCTGCAAGTCAACGTAATTAATTAAAAATAATTATTTGAACATGCGAGCTCCCTATTTAAAATATATGTTCCCGCGTGTACTCAAGTTGATAATTATACCTTGCCAGGAGCAGGAGAAAAGCAGAAGATGATACTCATGTAGTATTCTCGATTGCGAGTCCAATGGCGTTACTGGAGATCACCAGGAAGTTCCCTGGGTGGGCACAATTTGCCGACGCTGGACTGCTGATCCACTTTCTTCTCCTTGATTTTTTTCGAGAAGTGTGGCCACGGATAGAAGAACAGGAAGTTAGAGAAAAGATTCCCTGTAAGAGAGAGAGAATGTTGCGTGCTCTGCGATAACATTTTTTTTTTGGCAATATCATTTCTTTTTTCATTTGAACGGATATATTTACCAATTAAGGTGTAGACTTTACAGAAATAGCACAAAAAAAAAAGCCAACAGGGTCCCTAACGACCACCCATAAACACAAAAATTGGGTAAAAGGGCTATAAAGAGAACCTGAGGGAGTAAAAACTCCAGATAATCGACAAAGGCAGGTTAAACCAACTACAAAAACTTAAAACTAAGAAAACCGTATGTCTTTATCAAAAGGAAAACGAAGCCAAAGTGGATATCCCACCGCCACATAGGACTGCAAGCGATCCTCTCGAATAACGCTTCTGGCAATAAGAGCGGATCCTAGATTAGAAGCTCTTTGTTCTGCATACAAACGCCAATCAGAAAAACCTATCAAAGTTACAAAAGAGTTAATGTTCTATTTATATGGTTTTGTATTTAAGTTACAAAAGAGTTAATGTTCTGATCAACGTTTTGGTTATAAATTTGAAGTTAATGTCCTATTTATATAGTCATTAAAAATAGATAATGTCCTATTTATATGGTTTTGTATTTAAGTTACAAAAGAGTAATGTTCTGAATCAGAACTTCTGATCAACGTTTTGGTTATAAATTTGAAGTTAGGAAACTATACCATATTGATTTTTTTTTCATGTCAAAGTATTAACTAAAGAATAGTAGTTACTATGTTTCGTAATCAATTGGTTGTTTTAGATAGAAAACTCGAACCGGAACCGACCCGAAATAACCGGTTCGGATCGGGTTCGGTTATTAGCATTTTTACCCGACGGGTCCTGAGTTCCAGAATCGTGGATATCGGTTCGGTTCCGGTTCCTACCCGGAACCGATCGGGTATCCGATTTTTTTTTTTTTTTAATAGTTAATGTGTGAGGGTTTTGTGATTCGATTTCCCGACGAACCAGAGGGATCCAGAAGTCGATCTGCATACGGTTTTGAAGATCTCGCAGTCAGCTATTCAGATCTTCTTTCCGTTACCGATTCTGATGTATATTCGATCCGAAAATCAGTTTACAAGTTGATGAAAATTAATTGTTTTTAAAAAAATATAATTTTTAATTTGATTTTTTTCGGGTATGCAGTTACATTTCGGGTATATGAGTATTTTTTTTACTATTTCGGGTATAATTGGGTAAAAAAACCTGACCCGAACTGAAACCGAATGAGAACCGAAATTTTTCGGGTATTAAACGGTTCTGAGATTTGAGACCCGAACCGAACCGGAACCGATAAGAACCGAACCGAAACCGAATCGAAATTCCATCGGTTTTTATATGGGTATTAAATCACTCTACCCGATAGACCCGGAACCAATCGGGTAGGACCCGAAAACAACCCGAATATCCGAATGCCCATGCCTAGTTCAAAATGTTTCTCGTAAATTTGTCCCTTTTTCCTTTCTTCTCAACGATACATTATTATATGATATGCGCAACGATACTTTTTCTTTTGAAAATTGAAATAAGTTTACCAATTTATTTATCTAAGACTATGAAATGTACATTTATTATTACAATTCTAAAAAGTATTTACTTTATAAATTGAAAAAAATGGTTTCAACACGCAATACCAAAGTTTTTTTTTATCGCCTAGATTGCAACACTTAATCGTCTATCTACGGGAGACAGGATGATGCGGTGGAACACAGGGGCTAACGTTTCATGTGTGTTCGGTCAAGAACCAACTGAGACACAGAATCATCTATTTTTTTTCTTGTCGCTGGTCTGCGAAAGTATGGCACGGGCTCACCTCAAATTTGCTTGGCTTGCGATACACAACACATTGGGAAAGCATTCTCAATATCTTGGTCGATGATTCTCAAGCTAAGATACATCTTTCCTACTTCGATATGTATTCCAGAATACAATTTATTTCATATGGAGGGAGAGGAACGACATGAGGCACGTATATTCTTCTACTCTACCGAAACAGATGGAGAAGCAAATAGACAAACATGTCCGTAACAGATTGACTGCAATCCGGAGGAAAGGTGACTCTCGATATGAGAAAGCTTTCGAGATTTGGTTCTCGAATCACTGATGTAGCTTTTAAATTTTTAGGCTAAAATTTTCTTTGAGCACTCAAAATTAGTCACAACTATTGTAAAAATGTTTTTTTTTTGTTTGAATTAATTTTACATTCATTCAAAATTTTGCTTTTGAAAGAGTGTAATATTTTTTTAAAAATGATGGAGACCAAAAGAAAGTTCTTTTTTTTATAACCTTACTTTATTATAATTGATGTGCTTTTACACAAAGCTTTGAGTTGATAAGATACATGTATTTCGAAATTGCAAACTTAAAGGTCGAAATACATGAGCATTTGCGTCCTAACGGATATTGGGATAGTGACCTTGTGAGGGAGGTCCGTCCAGGTCAAGCTCCCAAAAAAGTAAATGGAGTTAGCTTTGTGAGTAGTGGAGACCGTGACATTGAAGCTTAGTTGCTTGACAAAGCGGTTAAAGATCAGTATCTTGGGTGTGACGTTGATTTTGACTCCAAGAGGAGGCACGACAGTGAGTTTATAGACGGAGTCGACAGGTCCGACGTTGGTGACGGTCCTAGTGAGTGTCACATCTTCTTTGAGGAATGGGATGGTGATGGAAGGCAAGTTTAGATCAAGCATAGATGGCCTTGGACTGGGACATTCATATATCGTCGATTTGTTCGCAATCTTCGTGATGGATGTCTCCTCGTAACCAGAAGCACATAGAAAATGCAGGTAGTCTTCTACGCCTGCGTCGTAAACAAGACCAGGGTCGGCTGCGTTATTCGGATTCACCAATCCTCCACCGAAGTCAAACGGGTCGGCTAGCTTCCGTGACAATCCGTCCGCGAAGATAGGTTCGCCGTATGGATCCGTTGCGGACGCTAAACCAATTGAGAAAGAATGTCTTTGTTACATTTAACATAAATAAATAAATATAACAAAAACGTCTGCATTCATAAAAGGCCTAGCCTAAAAGTTAAAAATGGAAAAAAAAAAAACAGAACAGAAAACAGAACATTACAGATGGAACAAAATAGATATAAGGAATCGCTTACTTGTTACCTGTAGTGACGAGAGCTGATCGAAGCGCGGCAGGAGACCAGTCAGGATGCACGGCTCGGAGGAGTGCAACCAAACCGGCGACCACAGGTGTGGACATTGAAGTTCCCGACTTAATAATGAATCCTTCCTCGGCGCCTCTTTCTAATGGGGTACTAGCAGCCAATATGGCAACACCCGGAGCAGCTATATCAGGCTGCAAATATTACGTTGTTATGATTTTAATCAAAATATAGAATTGGGTGTATATGGAAACGCATATCACGTTGAGAACCTTTGATCAATATAGAATCGGGTGCATATGATTACGTTTGATATTTGTAGTATGATTTGATCAAAATAGAAAGAGAGATTAAGTTGTTACCTTGAGAACGTATGGAGATACCGAATTGGGTCCTCTGCCTGAGAACTCAGCAACCTTAGTAGCTACAACTGGTCCAGTGAGTGTGATCGAACGGCTTACTTTTATGGTCGGCGAGCTGTAATTAATCAAGCGAGCTTTTAAAATGTACATTTAATCACATTAAGCAGTCGTATATATTAATTAATACCTGGTGGAACCTATGTACTTCAACATTTCAGTCCCCTGTTCATAGTCGATATTGAGAATCAGCAAACCTTCGGAAACTGTGACAGCATCATTTCTTCTGTCGGCAATGATTATACCCTTCCCTCTAAAGGATAGAAGTTTGCTTATATAATCCTGTTGGTTATCTCCATCTTTACTTAGAAAAGCTAGCACCACTTTCCCACTTGCTGCGGCCGTTAAGTCCTCTGCCTTATGTACATATATGAGATCCGCTTGGATCTCCTTGTCCCTAGATGGGGTTCGTGCCTATATAATAATAGATTAGTATGTCACATGCATGCTCATGTAGTAACTGACTATATATATAGACTAGTTTTGTTTGTTTTGTTTTACCATTAAGGTCACATTGTTGCCTAGTGCCAGAGGTGTGGGATACCAGCGGTCAAGAGTGGTGGCAGCCACTGTTATGATCCATGGAGCTATGTTCTGGATCGAGTAAGCCTCGGGCCCATAGTTTCCGCCTGCAAAGAGCACTGGAATACCCTTTAAGATGGCGTGGAAAGCTCCATACGATAAAATATTTTGTTCGTTGATTTCAGTCTGTATAGGGATCGGCCTGCCTAGTGAGAGAGACATCACATTCACCCCGTCATATATGGCGTCGTCCATGGCCTTTAGTATGTCCCCAAACGCACAGTTCTCGTCTGCTTTTTTCCAACACACCTTGTAGACTGCGATCCGGGCACTAGGCGCCCCACCTCTCACCGTGCCCACTCCGAACCCGTTGTCACTCACATTTGGGACGAAGGAGCCTCCTGCTGTGGAGGCCACGTGAGTCCCATGAGGCACGCCTTCCCTCGCGGACATGTACTCATCTGTGGCCGAAATGTTTCCTTGGAAGAGGGTCTCCATGTAGTACCTTGCCCCTATCAACTTCCGGTTGCAATGCTTCTTCGAGTCAAATTCTTGACCGTCCACGCACTTCCCTCTCCACCGTTCCGGGATCGGTCCTAACCCTCTGTCATTGAAGGACTCCGATTCTGGCCACACACCTGATGCGTACAAATATTAATAGTTACTCCAACGATTATAATATATTTCTAATTTTATATCAAACGTATATATACGTTCTACCTGAATCAATGACACCAATGATGATGTCCTCACCCATCTTGGCCTCTCGGAGAAGCCCTTGTGGAGTGCTCTGAGTAAGTCCCAAGTAATCAAATGTTCTTGTTGTTTGCAGCTCATAGTAACTATTCGGGGTCACTTGAACAACATCTGGATGCTCTACATACATATACACATAATATTTGAGGAGTAAAATCATTAATAAGTCAATTAAGTCTTATAGTATAAAATCTTTTTAAATCTCTACTAATTAAGTCCTATAGTATAAAAACATTTTAAATCTCTACTGCTCCTATAGAGTTATGCACCTGAAATTTTCTTCGCTTGAGAACCCGTAAGGTGAGCCGCGAAGCCTGAGAAACCATGTCGATAGCTGTGAATCATGGATTCTCTCGCATCTCGTTTGCTGTAATAACCACAAAAACAAAACCAAACCGTTAGTTTACCATCGACGTTTAAGAACCGAATACACTCTTAAATCTTCATTCCCTTTTGGGTTAGATGGATCCGATCGATTACTGTTTAGGTCATATAGGTTGATTATTGTGGGACTTTCGTAACTTTGTTTGATGGGGATTTTATTGTTCTCTCTGGAATGATATATAATACAAAACTTTATAAAATAAATAAAAAAGATTTGGGTGGTTTGTTGGTTAATACCTTCCAAGTAGCAGCTCCAACATGTGAAGATGCGAGGCTGTAACGAGCCTAGGATCACTATGATGGGGAAAACACAAAACGCAACAATCGCGCAGCGGAATAAAGTTCCCCGCACTTGTGTGAATCTGTGAGAAAAATACTTCGACGATGGCAGAAAATTATCAATGCAGAAAGTAAAGGAGACGCAAACTTATTTTACGTGGAAAACCTCCTCGATGTGAGGAGTAAAAACCACGGGACCGTAGTCCACTCAAAAATTCACTATATGAAATAAATATGAGTTACAACCACGTCCTCCCTGTTCCACAGAACAGATCCAGAGACTCAAGCTCTCACAGAGCAATCTCCAATACAACAAGCTCAACAAGAGAGCAACACAAGAGCAATACAAGAGCTCGAAATAAGCAGTCACAAACGACTTCGGTTCACTAGGATTCCGGACACCAGATGAAGATCCAACCGTACAAATCAAAGATGAACCAGTCAACAAAAGCTCTGCCAAATTTCAGCTCAAACAGAGAAGAACTCACCGTCGGATTTGCCAAACAATCAAGACATACCCTGCTGAACAACTACAGCGAACAGACACGCTAAAACCCCGATTCACGAGAAAACAACCGTTGAAATGAAAATCCCACCGTTGAATCTCAAACCCAATGAGTCACGAAGCATTAAACAAAGTTTCAGCTCGATCAGAAAACTTTCAAGCCTCCGATCACAGTCTTCAAGAAGCTGGACGAAAACAGTTTTCACCTTTCTTATTTTCTCTCTTTTCTTCTCTCTCTTCTCTTTTTCTTTCTTTTTCTGATAAACACAAAAAATGAGCTTAAGTGTCCTTTTGACTCTTGTTGCCTCCTTTTAATTTTGCCTCTTGGCTTTTGCTTTTATATAAGAACACAATTAGATTAAAAGTATATATATATATATATATATATATATATATATACATATACCCCACTAGGAGGAACACCAACAAACTCCCCCTCCGATTAGGTGGAGGAAACAGCCATACCGGCTATCTCTCGGCAAACTTCAAGCTTCCCTCTCGGCAATGACTTCGTCATCATATCAGCTCCATTATCATCCGTATGAACTTTCACAAGTTCCACTTCCTTAGAAGCAACCACATCACGTATCCAATGATACCTCTTGTCAATGTGCTTTGAACGCGAATGAAATGTAGAGTTCTTCCCGAGACAAATTGCACTTTGACTATCGCAAAGTAAAACATACTTATCTTGCTTGAAACCGATCTCCTCAAGAAAACTCTTCATCCACAACAACTCCTTACAAACTTCCGTTGCGGCTATAAACTCAGCTTCAGTGGTAGAAAGTGCAACACACTTTTGCAACCTTGATTGCCATGCCACAGCTCCACCCGCAAATGTTACCAAGTAATCCGAAGTAGACTTCCTAGAATCAACATCACCAGCCATATCAGAATCAGTGTAACTGACAAGCAATGGCTTATCACCTCCAAAGGTAAGCTTCAAACTAGAAATCCCTCGAAGATATCTCAAAATCCACTTCACAGCATTCCAATGTTCTCTTCCAGGTTTGGAAAGAAAACGACTAACTGTACCAACGGCGTGAGCTAAATCTGGTCTTGTACAAACCATGACATACATCAAACTACCAACTGCAGAAGCATATGGAACCCGCGCCATATCTTCCTTCTCAGAATATGTACTCGGACTCTGTTGAATGCTCAATTTAAAGTGTGTAGCAAGAGGAGTGCTAACACCTTTAGACTTGTCCATGTGAAACCTTTGAAGTACCTTCTCAATATACTTCTCTTGAGACAAGTGAATCAACCTCGCACCTCTGTCTCTAGCAATTCTAATACCAAGAATCTGTTTCGCTGGACCCAAATCTTTCATGGCAAAGGACTTGCTAAGCTGCTTCTTTAGCTCTTGAATTCTGCTCAAGTTCCTGCCCACAATCAACATATCGTCAACATACAACAATAAGATGATAAAATCATCATCACCAAACACCTGCACAAACACACAATGATCAGAAGTAGTCTCCTTATAACCATGCTCCCCCATAACAGACTTGAACTTCATGTACCACTGCCTCGGTGCTTGTTTCAATCCATAAAGACTTTTCTTCAGGCGGCAAACTAAGTCCTCTTTGCCCTTCTTCACAAAGCCTTCCGGTTGTACCATGTAAATCTCCTCCTCCAAATCACCATGAAGGAAAGCTGTCTTTACATCCATTTGCTCAACCTCTAGATCAAGACTCGCTGCCAATCCAAGTACAACTCGAATGGATGACATCTTCACAACAGGAGAAAAGATTTCATCATAATCAATCCCCTTCTTTTGGCTGAATCCTTTCACAACCAATCTAGCCTTGTATCGAGGTAGCAAACTGGTATCTTCATGCTTAATCCTGTACACCCACTTATTAAGCAATGCCTTCTTGCCCTTTGGCAACTTCACCAACTCAAATGTATGATTCTCATCAAAAGAATCCATCTCTTCTCCCATGGCACAAAGCCATTTATCCTTGTGTTCATCTTCCAAAACTTCATCAAAACTTTCAGGTTCTCCCCCATCAGTAAGTAACACATAGTCACTAGGATCATACCTTGTCGACGGTTTTAGACCTCTCTCAGATCTTCTAACAGCAGGTAGGTTCTCGGTAGCTGGTGTTCCATCATGATCGTCACCATGATCACCAATACCATCATCATCATGTGCAGGAGCATCTGCACTGGGTGTATCAACTTGAACCTCACCTTCGATCTCACCGTGGACCGATGTAGAAGGAGCAACCTCTGAATCAATCAAACTCTCAAAACTCTGAGCTGGTTTTCCGGACTTGTCAATGTCCTTAATCGTTTGATCTTCCATGAACACAACATCTCTGCTCCTAATGAGCTTCTTCTCAACAGGATCATAAAATCTGTATCCAAACTCATCCTGGCCATAACCAATGAACACGCATTGTCGCGACTTCGACTCAAGCTTCGACCTCTCATCTTTAGGAATATGCACAAATGCCTTGCACCCAAAGACTCTCAAATGACCATAAGAAACATCCTTACCGGTCCAAACTCTCTCTGGAATATCACTCTCCAATGGAGCACTTGGTGACAAATTAAGCACATGAACAACCGTGCTCAAAGCTTCAGCCCAGAAAGTCATCGCCAAGCCTGACTGTGAGATTAAACATCTCACTCTTTCGACAATCGTCCTGTTCATCCTCTCAGCCAACCCATTCAACTGTGGAGTCTTAGGCGGCGTGAACTGATGCCTAATGCCATGTTCCTTGCAGTAAGCATCAAATGGTCCAGAATACTCTCCACCATTATCACTGCGGATACACTTCAACTTCTTTCCTGTTTGTCTCTCAACCAATGCCACAAAATGCTTGAAATATCCCAGAACCTGATCTTTTGTCTTCATAGTGTAAACCCACAACTTCCTGGAATGATCATCAATGAAAGTGACAAAATATGATGCACCACCAAGAGATTTTGTCTTCATTGGACCACATACATCTGAATGCACGAGATCAAGTATCTCAGGTTTCCTAGAAGGTGCAAAAGACTTGAAAGAGACCCTGTGTTGTTTTCCCGCAAAACAATGCGCACACTTCTGCAAGTGCAAACCGGAGATCCCTGGAATAGACTCCTTCTTAGACAACACAGTCAATCCTTTCTCACTCATGTGACCGAGTCTCTTATGCCACAACTCCATGGCATCATCATTCTCCAAAGCATTAACAATGTCTTTAGAGATCCTAGCTTGCATCCAATAGAAAGATGAAAGCTTATCACCTCGAGCCACAACCATAGAACCTCTTGAAAGTTTCCATTTACCACCACCGAATAAGCTATAGAAACCTTCATCATCAAGTCTTCCCGTGGATATCAAGTTCAACCGAACATCTGGGACATGCTTAACTCCTTTAAGCACAAGTTTAGTACCAATACTAGTCTCCAAGCAAATATCACCAATGCCAACAACTTGAGCTAAACCATCATTACCCATCTTCACAGAACCATAATTACCCGGAGTATAGGTAGAAAATAAATCCCGTTGCGATGTAGCATGAGTAGTAGCTCCACTATCAACCACCCAATTGGTGTCTTGACATGCAACATTAATGGCATCACAATCATGGAGAATCAGAAACTGATCATCGGTGATTGTCACCCGATCTTCACCATCTCCTTGCTGCTTGTTGTCTCTTTTCAACTTCCAGCAATGTTTCTTCGTGTGCCCTTTCTTATGACAATAGTGGCACTCTATATTCGCAAATCTATTAGACTTGCTTCTGCTTCTGCTCTTGTCCTTCTTGGGCTCTCGATGTGTATTCCTCCCCCTTGACTCAGTAACCAAAACATCTGAACGTGAGGAACTAGCATTTGACTGCCTTCTTGTTTCCTCATTTAAGAGACTGTTCTTCACTAAGTCCATCGAAACAGCACCATCCGATGTGGAGTTACAAATAGACATCCTGAACACCTCCCAAGAATCTGGTAATGTACCAAGAAGCCACAAACCGTGAATCTCATCATCAAACTTGATTCCCATGACAGACAGTTTGTTGAGCAATCCCTGAAACTCATTCAAGTGATCCGTCATCGGAGTTCCCTCCTGATACCTCAGCTCAATCAACTTCTTAATCATGTACATCTTGTTATTCCCGGTCTTCCGAGCATACAACTGCTCCAGCTTCAACCACAAAAGACGAGCATCAATCTCATTCTCAATATGATTCAAAACATTATCATCCACCCACTGTCTTATCGAACCACACACTTTGCGATGCAGCAGCTTCCAATTATCATCGGTTATATTATCAGGTTTGGTCTCCTGAAACACCGTATGAAAATCCTTCACGAAAAGCAAATCCTCCATCTTGCCTTTCCATATATGATAGTTAGCACCATTTAAGCTTATCATCCTGCCCATATTTTCCATCGTTCACACAAGCAAATCAATAACTCAAAGCTCTCAAAACCAGAAGCTCTGATACCACTCTGATGGGGAAAACACAAAACGCAACAATCGCGCAGCGGAATAAAGTTCCCCGCACTTGTGTGAACCTGTGAGAAAAATACTTCGACGATGGCAGAAAATTATCAATGCAGAAAGTAAAGGAGACGCAAACTTATTTTACGTGGAAAACCTCCTCGATGTGAGGAGTAAAAACCACGGGACCGTAGTCCACTCAAAAATTCACTATATGAAATGAATATGAGTTACAACCACGTCCTCCCTGTTCCACAGAACAGATCCAGAGACTCAAGCTCTCACAGAGCAATCTCCAATACAACAAGCTCAACAAGAGAGCAACACAAGAGCAATACAAGAGCTCGAAATAAGCAGTCACAAACGACTTCGGTTCACTAGGATTCCGGACACCAGATGAAGATCCAACCGTACAAATCAAAGATGAACCAGTCAACAAAAGCTCTGCCAAATTTCAGCTCAAACAGAGAAGAACTCACCGTCGGATTTGCCAAACAATCCAGACATACCCTGCTGAACAACTACAGCGAACAGCCATGCTAAAACCCCGATTCACGAGAAACCAACCGTTGAAATGAAAATCCCACCGTTGAATCTCAAACCCACTGAGTCACGAAGCTTTCCACAAAGTTTCAGCTCGATCAGAAAACTTTCAAGCCTCCGATCACAGTCTTCAAGAAGCTGGACGAAAACAGTTTTCACCTTTCTTATTTTCTCTCTTTTCTTCTCTCTCTCTTCTCTTTTTCTTTCTTTTTCTGCTAAACACAAAAAATGAGCTTAAGTGTCCTTTTGACTCTTGTTGCCTCCTTTTAATTTTGCCTTTTGGCTTTTGCTTTTATATAAGAACACAATTAAATTAAAAGTATATATATATATATATATATATATATCCCACTAGGAGGAACACCAACACAGTATACTTTCTTTCACCCATGTACACGATGTGCACCTATACATGTATATATAATGCATATTAATTAGTCACCTCTTCGCCCAATCGATTCTCTATTTACATTAATTATTGCAAAACTAAAAAAAATAACAACCGACATTATACCTTAGTTTCATCCGGCCACAATGAACTTCACGTTGACAAAAGAAGAGACGAAAACAATTAAAACCCAAAAAACCCACCATAAGATTTGAGAACTCATTTTCGGTAAAAGGTCACATGATACGATCAATGAGTTTTTTCTTTATAAAGAGCAAGGATTTGTGGCTGAACTTATGACAATTTTGTAGACGTTTGTTCATTGTAACACAATTAATGGTGTGCACAGTGTTTATAAATCTTAATTGGATCTTGAGGTTCAGTAGTTAATCCAGAGTCGTCAGATGCACCTATAAAAAAGTTATCAAATAATATAATTAATATATTGTTAAAAAATATAAAACGTTATATATATTTATCTTTAGAATAAACTTACATAAGAAAATTTTGTCTATTACTTTCGAGTTTTGGTCGTGAAGTCATTAAAATTAGATAGTGTCCTGTTTATATGGTATTTAAGTTACAAAAGAGTTGATGTTCTGATTAACGGTTATAAATTTGAAGTTAGGAAACTAGACCATATTAATTGAAATTTTAATGCAAAGGTATTAATTAAAAATGGGTTACTATGATAAGTAACCAATTGGTTGTTTTAGATGGAAGTGATATATTATTCACTAAATTTTACTCCTTTTGTTTAAAATATATATAAATTAGATAATGAATTTTTTTTTGGCAAAAAGAGAAGAAGATCATTCCAAAAGTATATGTATGTTTTTTTTCTAATTTAGCGGTGTTTTAAACTTGATTTATAAATTTATTAATATGTGTTAAAAAATATGTTAAAGCACATTAACAAATATTAAAGGTTTAAGAAATACTACCTTGGATAATATTCAATCAAGTAAAATTAAATGCCAAATGTATTTAGTTTTATTTAATCAATATAAATACATATCAAAAGTTTTTAAAACATCAAAATTGATTTATTTCAATGTTAGTTTTTTAATTAAAATGGTATCAATACATTATTACTATTGGTAAAAATTGAAAAAAAAAACAAATATAAATGACAAAAAATTATCATTTCATCCTAACAGGGATAATCTTGATTTTATGTTGTTGTAAGATTGTCGGTTGTAAGTTTTTTTTGTTTTAAGCTTTTGTTTTTTTTATATTATTAATTTCAGAGATTTTGTTTGTTCTTTTTCTGCCAGTTTTCGTAATGTTTTATTCGAAAACTTAATAGTATAATTCTAGAGAGAAAAATAAATATAAGTATGGCAAAATGCATACATATCTTTTTAGGATTAACTTCTTCTTTTTTTTTGAAAAATTTTCATTATCTAATTTTACATATTTTAAACAAAACATGTAAAATTTAGTGAATAACAACATGGCACTTTAATCTACAACAACCAATTAGTTACTGCACATAGTAACCATTCTTTAATTAAGACCTTTACATTAAAATTCTAACTAATATGGCATAGTTTCTTAACTTCAAATTTATAACCAAAACGTTAATCAAAACATTAACTCTTTTGTAGCTTAATTATAAAACAATATAAATAGGATTCTATCTAATTTTAGTGACTTCGCAACAGGTGATAACTAGCTTTTTCACAGGTTAACAAAACCTAAAGCTTGTCTATGTCATTGAAGTACTTTAGGATATCAATCCAACCTTGGGGTGAAAAGGTACTAAGAATACAAGAGATATAAGAAGCTAAGCAAAATTCGAGTTAAATGGGTGAATAATTCTGAAACAATTACTAGCGGTATGTAAAAAGACACGAAAACTATTTTACAAATTTCACAAAAGGGTTATAAAAGTACTAGATGACTCTAAAATTATAAAACAACAAATCTACTAAATTAATAAAATACAATTCTAAAACCGGAATAATAATACAGATTTGATGGTGAGTAGCAAGATAATAAGAAAAACTATTTCTAAAATTCAACCAATTACCAAATCAACAACAGATAATAATACAAGACTCTAAGAACTTTCTAAAATAATAAAATGGTAAGAACACAATTTTACAAAATTATAAAACCATATTGCATAATTAAACTATTTAATGGAAATTTAATCAAAATAAACAAACATAAAACTAGAGGAAAAAGGTTTTTGGTTGTGAAATATTAAAAACAGATTCTAGGTTGGGAATCATGCTTTAGGAAAGTTGAAGATTCGAACTTGGGGTTTAAAAACATAAATTCTTA
>JAHZTW010000004.1:8041767-8075503 GCA_020283515.1 Alliaria petiolata
GGACATGTTGTTACTTAAATAGCCGTATCTTCTGTACGACTGACCATAATGACTTGAAATAACCTCTGTACGAAAGGTAACTCAATTCTCTATGAGTTTTATGAAGATTGTGGAGGCTAAATCGGAATGGAAAGTCTTTGTAGAGTCTGATCTTTAAGTCGCTTTAGGTGGCATGGACTTGAATCGGTTGCAACATCTTGGTACAGCAAGTCAGATGACATCAATTCGGTTCCTAGCTCATAATCTTATGTTTCCAGCTTCCACATTGTCGCCAAATCCATAGAATAACCTGAAATGATGCATATATACAAAAGAAAATGCAAATGCTAATGCAAATGTTCTAAACCCTATAAATGATCAAATACTATGATTATACTTATCTATAAATGAAATATGGATGAAAACTTATTCTAAATGCATGATAAATATGCGAAATATATGAGTATATCAACAGGAACTCAAAACAATTAGGAGATAAAAAATTGAAAAATATTAAAATTTCAAAAAGACAATTTTATTTTTCATTTCTCTTATTATTGTTTTATCGTGTAAGTTTATTTTATGTTACTTATAATAAATATGTATAATATTTTATATTTTTTAATAATATACTAGTTGCATTATTTGATATTTCTTTTATAGGTGCATTTGATGACCCTGAGTTAACTATTGAATCTCCAAATCCATTTGCGTTTTGTCAAGAATGTGCACACCATTGTGTTACAATGAACAACCGTATACATGGTTGTGATAAGTTTATCTGCCTTTGTTCAGCAACAAATCCTTCTTCCAATTTGGGAGAGAGTCCACAAATTGACTTTCAGGTAAAAGATCAGAATACAAATGACGACCACAGTGACTATGAAGAACCTCTTCAAAGTCCATTTAATTTTTTGTGTTGAATGTATACGACATTGTTTTAGAAAGAACAAACGTACACAAGCTTGTCGAAATTCTATTTGCCTTTGTTCACCTGAAAATATTGTGTATTAAGCCTTATAGTTCTTTTTGTTAACGATTTATAAAAGAAAAACTAACATTATATCATAAAATTAAAATGATGTTCTTGTTTTTACATTACACTATTAAATCTCTATTTTTTTGTACATGTGCATATATGGCCAAACGTTATGTATACATTCATCCGACTAAAATTGTTAGTATAAGGAAGGATTCATATACTTCATGCTTTCTCGGATTCTGACTGGACAGGAGACTCCGACGACTACGTATCCACCAATGCGTTCATCGTCTACCTAGGAAGTCATCCCATCTCATGGACCGCAACAAAACAGAAAGGAGTCGCACGGTCTTCCACAGAAGCTGAATACAGAGCAGTTGCTCACACTGCCGCAGAAGTCCGCTGGATCTGCAACATACTAACGAAGCTTGGGATAACACTGCCAACAGTCCCAATGATCTATTGCGACAACATCGGAGCAACGTTTCTCTGTGCTAATCCTGTTTTCCATTCAAGGATGAAACACATTTCCTTGGACTATCACTTCGTACGCCGACACATTCAAGAAGGTATCCTTCGAGTAGCTCATGTTACCATAAAAGATCAACTCGCAGACGCCCTGAAAAAACCATTACCAAGAGTCCGCTTCCTGGAACTACGCAACAAGATTGGAATTACCACAGCCCCTCCATCTTGCAGGGGCGTGTAAAGGACTCAATAGAAACTATTAACTCCAGAATATTTCGTATCTCTAACTATGGAAGATGATGTAATTACGCTAACCTAGAGGCTCCTGTACAAATATATATTTGTATGTACTCATTTCATGAATAATAAGATCCACCTTCTATATTTCATATATAATATTACCATTGTTACAAGTTTCTAACCGGAAAAGAAAAAAAAAATTCGAGAATGTCGGTGTCGTTGTGGAGCGAAGCCGGTAAAAAAATCCAATTACGACATGCTATGTTCCTTCTTAGGTAACTAAACGCTTACTGAGCGCGCATTATAATGACAAAAAGTTCTCTAGTACTTCAAATTCTTAGTTAATTGCTATTTGATTGGGGTTAGGATTAATATCTTTATGCATGAGGAACGTAGGAAGAAACACGGGTTTTAAAAATATTTCACACGGGTTTTAAAAAGCTTATACTGAAAATTTGTAAAAGCTTGGCTCTAGTTCACAAGTCAATTGGAATGCTTCATAGGAAGCTTGGCTCAGCAACCTTAGTAGCTAAAATTCTCATCTGGAAACAAGAGATGAAAGATGGGTGGATTGGCTTGAGCTTCCTTAATTCTGGTGATATGATTCCTATTTATTATAACCTTATAATACAAATAATCTGCACATCTTATAATCTATGAAATTCAAGAATTCGTGAAAACCATCTTTAAAAATAAGAGCTTCAAAAAAAAAATCATTTAACTTTATCATAAACTTCAAATAACCAACTACATACGAATACTTCTAGGGTGCGCAGGCCCACTCATATCATCACTCAAAATATAACTTAAACTAGGGGGAACAGAACCCAAAACATAAATATCTAGAGGAAGAGAAAATGCATAGTTAGCTAATCTATCGGCAAGACAATTAGCTTCTTTATACACATGTGAAAACCGGACTATCCAGTCCCTCGAAATGAAACCATGGCACAATCGTACCAGGAAGGACAAGGAATGAAAATCACTTATCCCTGTCGTGAGAAAACCCACCACCATCTCTGAATCAACCTCCACCTCCAGTCGTGAGGGTCTCATCTCCCATGCCATATGTAGTTCATAGTACACCCCCCACAATTCTGCCAAAGGAGCCGAGCAGAGTCCTATATTTACCGCAAAACCACTACACCAACTCCCATCTTCATCCCGTAAGACCCCACCCGCCGTAGCTAAACCCGGATTTCCCCGTGAAGCTCCCCATCCATGTTTAACTTCAATCAGCCCACCATTGGAGGAACCTAACCTATTAGAGCTACAAGTGCTTCAAAAAATGAATTTGATTATTCACTGGATTTGAGAAAATGTGGAGTCCAATAGTGTAGGCCCAAATCTGAGCCCATTTTCACCGACGTGGTTTAGTTGCTAACCAACTTCACTTGATAAAGGTAAATCAATTACATCCTCAACTCTGATTGAAACGCACCGTTTTATCGTCCGATTTTTTTTTCCCTGGAAAAGGAAAAAATAATCATTATTAACCAAAGAAAAAAAAGCCTTCGTTGAGAAGAAAGATCTTTGTAATCTTCTCGTTTCTCTGCTCTGTTCCGACGCTTCGCGATCGATCTCTAAGTGATCAATCGTTACCAGTAATCGATCATGTCGATGCTCGATTCGTTCTTCAATAAGGGCTTCAAAGCTGCAAAATGGTATTCTCTAAGATTTCATACTTTCTGGATTTTGCCAATCATCAAATCTGGAAAACGGAAGAAGATTATCTGCGTCTTTGTTTGTTTGCAGTATCTGACTCTTATCTTGTGTTTTGGGTTTTTGTTTTTATATTTTGGTGATATGTACACAGCAAAACCTTGCTCAAGTTAACGATACCTCGGATTAAGCTAATCAGGAATCGAAGAGAAGCGCAGATTAAGCAAATGCGCCGTGAAATCGCTAAGCTTCTCGAGACTGGTCAAGAAGCCACTGCTCGGATTCGGGTAATGGGTTTTTTTGCTTTTAGTTTAATTGGATTGTTTTTCTGGGAGTTTTCTTTTAACTCTTTAGTTTTTTTTTCTCTCTTAGGTTGAGCATATTATAAGGGAAGAGAAGATGATGGCTGCTCAAGAGATACTTGAGCTCTTCTGTGAGCTCATAGCTGTTCGTCTTCCAATTATCGAGGCTCAAAGGTTATAACTTTTTGAAATCTTAATGTTCTTGAGGACAATTCTCAAACTTCAAAGTCTTTCACTTTCTTGCATTTTCAAGTTCTTTTAGATGATAATTTGGAATTAGTTATATATACTATGTCTTTTTTTCTGTTTCTGAGTCTTGTGTTCAATCACTTTTGCTGACTATATTTTGAAATCTTGTAGGCAATGTCCTCTATCTAAAAGAAGCAATATCAAGTTTTTTGTTTTCATGTGATAACCTCTTGAAATCTATCTTCACATGTGTTCTTGAGGAAATTCTGAACTTCAAAGTCTTTCACTGTCTTGCCTTTTCAAGTTCTTTTAGATGATAGTTTGGGATTATTTTGTTACATACTTATGTCTGTTTCTGAGTCTTCCTCTGTTCACTCATTGTTTCTGAGTATTCTGGATTCTTTTTTTTGAAATTTGGTAGGGAATGTCCTCTAGATCTAAAAGAAGCAATATCAAGTGTATGTTTTGCTGCGCCAAGGTGCTCTGACTTGACAGAGCTGCAGCAGGTTCAGATGCTATTTGTTTCCAAGTATGGAAAGGAGTTCGTTGCGGCTGCATCTGAGCTCAAGCCGGATTCTGGTGTCAATCGTAAGGTAAGTCGGATATGAGACTATCATGTAGAAAACTCAACACTGATTGATGTGCGGATCTATATGAATCCTTCCTTTAAGTTAAGTATCTGTAAACCCTTAAGTTTAGTAACTGGTATTATTGATCTATGTTGTAGATTGAATACGCTTAACATTTATCGTGTGGTTCAGTCTAGTAGAAACTAGAATTTGGTTCATGTTTTTGATGTTTTTCCGAATCGATTTTACAGTTGGTGGAGTTGCTGTCTGTGCGTGCACCTTCCCCAGAGACTAAACTGAAACTTCTCAAGGAAATTGCGGAAGAACATGAACTTGATTGGGACCCTGCTTCTACAGAAACTGATCTCTTCAAATCGCATGAAGATCTCCTTGTCAGTACATCTCTCTTTCTTCGTATTTCTTTATACATATAATAACGGGTCTGGTCAGGAACACGTTTGGTGCTTTGTTTGTGTTTGCATCAAACCTAGTATGTAGCATTAAGCACATAATCTGCAATTCAATGTATATACCCCCATGTTTTTTTTGTGTGTCAAAGCTCTTTTTCTCCCTTCTCGGACCCATGTGTTCAGATATCTGCGGGTTTGAGTTTCTTTTACACCAGTCTCTCTGTTTTTCCTAAATGGTCTTCTCCTTTTTTCCAGGATGGACCAAAGCAATTTAGTGGGGGCTCTAAGCTGCCATTACAGGAGGAACAACATGAACGGCCGCATTTGATAATGAAATCTATTTCACGTCCAAAGGAGGAATCTGATTCTGATTCAGAGTATGAAAAATTGGACTTCCCTGAGGTTCCAAATGTCTTGCTGCGGCCGACTCCCGGTGCTCCCCCTGATAATGCACCGGAGGCAGCAAAATCTGCCAGTCATGAACATACATTTCCCGACTTGCCCTTTGAGTCAGAGAGTGCAGGAGACGAAAAACCGGCTTCCAAAAGAGATGAACATCCTGCAAAAGCAAGCACCACTGTCGTTGAAGGCCAACAATCTTCACCCGTTGTTTCTTCGCAGTACGTGACAGAATCTGATTCCGTGAAACAGAACAATTATTCTCAACCATCCGTTGATGTAGTAGGACCCTTCACTACAAAAGAGAGTGGTGCTTCGAGGGATGCTCCAAGGAAAATATCCGATTTGGACTTGCAGGATGTCCTAATGGCTGCTCAAGCTGCTGCTGATTCAGCGGAACGTGCAGCAGCAGCTGCCCGTTCAGCTGCAAGTCTTGCACAACTTAGAATCACTGAGCTTACCAAGAAGACGCCTGACCAGTCTCCAGAAAGTCCTACTGAGAACCCTTTCCATTCAAACCCACCACAGAATCCACCACAGACAATGGAAAAACCACAATTTGATCATCAGAACTATTCGGTCAGCAGCTACGGCGATCTTACAGACTTCCAAACGACAGAGACTTCATCACTTTTCAGCCATGAGCGAAACAACCACCAAGCAGAGAGACTCCCTTCAATGTTAAACCCACGGTTTGATCATCAGAACTCATCAGTCAGCAGCTACGGCGATCTTACAGAGCTTCAAAGACCAGAGACCTCATCATTTGACAGACTCAGCCCTGATCAGGACCACCAGCAAATGAGACTGCCTTCCATGGAAGATGATCCCTATTACTCATACCCTAATCTGTTCACATCGCAGAATCCTGATCGCTCACCTGGCTCGCGTTCATTCTCAGACAACACAAAGCCTGCCCATGATTCTTGACTGTTACCTGCAAATGTTATAATGCAGGATTGGTGTTTTTCAGTGTGTTTCATTTCTGCTGTTCCTTATCGTGTGGAACAAAGAGCTCAAGTCGTTTCTTGAACAGCGTTTTTCTTCCTCTTCATTCAGTGGAAGATATGTGTAATGTATAGAACTTGGTGTGATTGATTTATGTTCAAATAAAGGCCTTGGTTTGCTCAAGAAATGAATTACTAATGCTGATGTTTTATTGCAGCGTCTGCGTTTGATTGTAGACAAACGCACACGCACCGAACGCAATGCGGAACCGCCAATGCATAAAATGATCCAACAGCTGGTATGGACAAAAATGCAACGAACACAAAGATCTAAGACTACTTTTTTCCTTTTTTTTCTCTGTTCTTTCTCGTTTCTGTTAGAAAAATTACAATGTTTTATCTCGGACCAGACAACTCAACAGCATGAAGATTGTCCGTAGAATCAAGGATCCAATCGGAGGTGGGATGAGAAGAAAACTCCACTTCTTGCCTGAGAACTTCCACTTTCTGCCACTCGTCCCATTTCTCAGCCAAACCGTCACCTTCAAGCATTCTAACAACGTCAGACATCTTAGGCCGTTCCATAGGTGAGCTCTGTGTGCAGAGAAGAGCCACTTGTATGAGCTGTTCTACTTCTGCTTCCGTGTAATTGCTCTGCAGATCAGGATCCACAAGCATCTCCAGTTTCTTCTCCTTCAAAAGTCCTTTCACCTGAGAAGATCAAATGAAACAGAGATATTAGCTTTTGAGAGTAGATACAAAAGTACTCAAGTATGTGCAAAGAGATCTGTGTTATACCCAATCTAGAAGCATAACGTCATCGTCATTCGCCAATCTTGCAAGATCAAAAGCTCTCTGACCTGTCATCAGTTCCAAAAGCATGATCCCATAGCCAAAAACATCGGTTTTCTCTGAAGATTTTCCGGTTGAAAGATACTCAGGAGCAATGTGTCCAATAGTCCCACGCACGGCCGTTGTCACATGTGTATCTTTATAGTCCATAAGCCTAGCCAACCCAAAATCGCCTACCAAAGCCTCAAATTCCTCGTCCAACAAAATGTTAGCAGCTTTCACATCAAGGTGAATGATTTTCGGATCGCAATGAACATGAAGATAAGACAGACCCCTCGCTGATCCTAGCTGCAATGGTTGACGTTCTGCAATCATTTCAAGATCAAATACTTTACGACACAAACTGTTAAAAACTCTGAGGTTACCTCTCAAACATGAAGCAACGCTGTTGAACACATTCCATTTGTTTGTTTGAGCTTGACTCATCTCTTATTCATACAAATACAAAATCATAAAGTCCAAATCTTTTATTGAATTTTTGTTCCAACAGTCCCCCACATGAATAGAATGATGTCTAAACATATGATGACTTTATAGACTCGATAAACTAGAGATGCTGACTTGACTATACTAGACAAACAGACTTTTCGAGAATATAGCGAAGACTAACTGTATTTGAGATAGTAGCCTCTCAGCCTTGAACCACTTATTGTTGACATTTGCCGGAATTACTAAGGCAGGAGGTGAACTTGATGTCTTGAACCGCCCTGTTTTTTTATGTAAAACTAGACAACATATATAATCCATCTTCGTCTTCTTGTTGAGTTAAGTTCTCTATTGTGTTCATTTTGGCCTTGAACTTTGCTGGTATATCGTGAGTGAACTTGGAGAGTATAACCTGAACTTCATACTCCTAGAAACGGCCCCATTTCACACTCACTAGGTGATTGTCATGTACCTGTCACACATACAGAGTATACTGTTATTCTGTAAACTATGGTCTCATATCATTAAAACCTTCGATACTTAACCCTTAATTACTTACAAAAAGCACTATTATCATCTTTGCAACTGAGCAACTTACAGTGCTTGTTTTTAAACTCTACTTGATTTAGTTGTCCTTTTTGAACCTAGATCTTGGGATCTCCAGTCACATACGTTGGATATCCATCATGACGACATTTGCATCCATAGGCTTTAAATCCATTCCTTTTGATGATTTAAGAACTTGATCTCGCGGCAAGCTTTTGGTAAACGAATCCGCTAAGTTTTCAGCCGATTTGATGTAGTCTATCATCATTCCACCACTCGAGATCAGTTGTCTAATGGTCTTATGTCGTCGTCGTATGTGGCGAAACTTGCCATTGTAGATAGTATTTAGTGTCCGAGATATAGCCGACTGACTGTCGCAGTGTACCCGTAAAGCTGCCACTGGTTTCTCCCACATTGGAGTACCTTCTAAGAAGTTCTGGAGCCACTCGGCTTCTTCTGCTGCTTTATGTAAAGCTATGAACTCTAACTCCATGGTTGATCTTGCCAGGAGTGTTTGTTTGGAGGATTCCCAGGATACCGTTGCCCCACCAAGAGTAAATACATATCCGCTTGTGGACTTAGAATTTCTGGAATCTAAAATCCAGTTTGCATCATTGTACTCTTCTAACACAGATGGTTCTCTACCATAATGCAGTCCATAACTTTTAGTATATCTCAGATAACTCCAAACCCTTGCTATGGCTTTCCAATGAGTATGACATGGATTACTCGTATATCGATTTAGTACGTTTATTGAATGTGCTAAATCTTCTAGTACAATTTGTCAAATACATTAGACTCCCGATAACTCTTACATACTCCACCTGTGACACAGCTTCGCCTGTATTCTTCGTTAAGTGTAGTTGAGGATCAAGAGGAGTTTTGGCGTTCCCGTTTTAATGGTTCTGAAACCGCTCTAGAACCTTTTCTGCGTAATGACATTGGGACAAAATTATTCCTCTAGCGTGTCTTGTAATCTTAATCACAAGAATTACATCCGCTAATCCCAAGTCCTTCATATCAAACTTCACCTTAAGCATGTTCTTAGTTTGCTGAATTATGTCTTTGTTACCGCCTATGATAATCATGTCGTCAACGTATAGACACAGCATAATGTATCCATGTGAAGCGATTTTGATTATAAACATTTATCACATTCATTGATTCGGAAGTTGTTTGACATCATTACACTGTCAAACTTCTCATGCCATTGCTTTGGAGCTTGCTTAAGTTCATATAGAGACTTTTTAAGTCTGCATAGTTTCTTCTCTTGTCGAGGAACAATATAACCCTCGGGTTGATTCATATATATTTCTTCCTCTAAATCTACATTTAAGAAAGCAGTCTTGACATCCATTTCATGAATTTCAAGGTCTCTTAAAGCTGCAATGCCAATCAGCGTACGAATCGATGTTATTCTCGTTACAGGAGAATAAGTGTCAAAGAAGTATAATCCTTCCTTTTGACAAAATCCTTGCACTACAAGTCTTTCCTTGTACTTGTCGATTGAACCATCAGTCTTCATTTTTGTTTTGAAGATCCATCTACACCCGAGAGGTTTGCGACCCTGTGGTAAATCAACCAATTCGTATGTATTGTGTTGCTTAATCAAATTAATTTCACTATTTGTAGCCTCCTTCCAAAACGGTGCGTCAAGTGTTAACATTGCTTCTGCAAATGTTCGTGGCTCATTCTCCGTTAGAAAGGCCGTTATATACTCAGAACCAAACGTTTTCTCCTTGCGAGCTCATTTGCTTCGTCTTGGTTCAACTTCTTCTTCTTCTTCTACTTCGTTCATAGAAGTGTCTAATTAACTTGCTTCATTTGTAACATCTCATTCCTCACGAGTTTGTTTAAGATTCGCTTTATCCTTACACGAAAACACATCTTCAAAGAACGAAATGTTCTTAGATTCCATGATAGTGTTCGCATGTATATCTGGTATATCTGACTTATAAACCATAAAACGATATGCACTACTGTTCTTTGCATATCCAATGAAGATGCAGTCTACTGTCTTAGATCCGATTGTGACCTTATTAGGAAGTGGAATTGCAGCTTTTGCCAAGCACCCCCACACTTTCATGTATTTATATGAAGGTACATTTCTTTTTCAAAGTTCATACGGAGGCTTTCCAGTAACTTTGTGTGGTATATTGTTCAGGATATAGTTAGAGGTAAGCAGTGCTTCCCCCCACATGTTATGTGGTAACCCAGATTCTGGCAACATGGCGTTCATCATTTCCTTGAGGATTCGGTTCTTTCGTTCCGCAATCCCATTGGATTCATGTGAGTAGGGAGCGGTTGTTTAATAAATGATACCATTTTCTCTGTAGAATGCATCAAATTGTTCATTGAATCCGCCTCCTCTATCACTTCTTATCATCTTGATCTCTTTATCAAGTTGATTTTTGACTTCCAACTTATATTCTTTAAATTTCTCCAAATCTTCATCATTACTGCGTAGTAAGTATACATAACTGTATCTTGTATGATCATCTATGAAAGTCACAAAATACTTATTTCCGCCTCTAGTTTGTATATATTTTAAATCACACAAGTCTATATGAATCAAATCTAGAGACTCGGTTGTTTTTTTTAGGCTTGATGATGGCATTTTTGTGAGTTTGGCTTTTACGCAAACCTCACATTTATCCTTTGATATTTTAAATTTTGGAATCATGTTCATCTTCATCAATCTTGTGACATCCTGGGCTTGCCCCAAGATGATTTTTGGAACAAAAGCCCAATAGGCCCAAGGCCCACTTCGTTTTGACCTAGGATTCCCCTCTCTTGTCATATAAATAGAGGTGCCTCCCTTCTCATTTCTTCATTGAAATTCCCAGTGAAGCTCTGTCCCATTTTCTGTCAGAGCCTCTCGCCGGAGCCGTCGCCAGAGCAACCGCTGGACCGCCGCCGCCGACCACCGGAGCTGCCGCCGCCGACCACCAGAGCTACTGCCGCCGACCGCCGTAGTTGACCGTTGACCGCCGGCATTGACTTTCTGTTGACCGGCGTTAACTTTCGTTGACCGTTGACTTCTGTTGACCGTTGACTTTTCGTTGAATGTTGACCTCCGCTGCCTGTTGACCGTTTTTCGTTGTTCGAAGGCCGTTCTGACTCGTTTGTCGTGCTAACTTCAGATCTGAGACTAAGGTGAGAACTGACGTGATTTATTCTCTCGTAAATTCATACTCGTTTCAGTCTGATTAGTCGTTTGTTAATGCGCGCATACCTGCAATGTATCTATATGAATACACGTATTTGATTGTTGTATGAACCGGATTAGTAACGCGTTAATAACACTTTATTATTAATTATTGTACGACTGTTGTTGATTGATGGACTTAGTAACATAGGTTGTTAAACGAAAAATGGTTGAATGATTTATGAATAGTGTTTGCGGGTGTTTGCATTGTGTGCGGGAAATTACTTGTGCGGGTTGGGATACGTTGTAGGCTTTTGAGGCGGGTTTTGCCTATGTGATGTCATAAGTAAGATAGAGGATTCTCTTACGTTATGAGTCTGTGCTGGATATGGAAGGCGTGTGGCGCACCATAGTCCATCGTTGGAGGATTGACGAGCCCTGCTTCGTGATGACGGACAGCGTGTTGGGCCGCTATATGCCACGGGGTGTGCGCCGGTAAATGGCGTGGATGCACCTGTTAGGTCTAAGATGTCATTTCATGATCTGTGAGTGTCTTCAGACGTGTTTGTTTGGGTGTATTAGCTTAAGACTTTCGTCTGGAATGGTTATGCATGTGCGAGATGTATATCGTGGGTCCCTAGGACCTGTACTCACTGGGTAATCCAAATTACTCATCCCTCTTTCTTGCTGGTGAGCGCACTGGCATACATGAGTAGTCATTCGGCTTGGTGATGGTTTTGCGAAGACATGAGTTTTATTTTATTATTCGCTATTTATTTCAAAGACGTTGTTATTTAAATTTGGATTTGATATTTAAGTTAAATGGTCTTTGTAAGACGTTTTCAATACGATCCTTGGGAATAAAGTGGCATTGAACTAGCGAGTTGTTTCTTGTGGTAGAAGTTAATGCACTTGAACATGCCGTCTTGGTTACGTAAGAGGCGGGTGTAACAATTCGTATCAGAGCCTAGGATTGTCAAACTGGTTCTCACCCGGGAGGCGGATTGTGAAAGGAAAAATGTTTTCAAAACGAGTTTTCAAAGTTGTTGATTTTTCAAAAAAAATAAACTTATTTTCGGATTTTTAAAAATACTTTCGAAATATTTTTGTAGTCTCGGATTTAAAAAAAAAAAAAATCGGAAAATGAGATATTTTAAAAGGAAAAGTGCAAAACATCACCTACCTTGACTTAATCTCTGTATTCTTCTTGTGTTAGGTCTTTCGGCTGGTGAAAGAGTCTGACCGCTGCTTCTTCTGTCTCCAGGATGCCACCAAAGAGAGCACGTGTTGCGTGAGGCGCGAGAGTTGTTCAACCCGCCGAAAGTCAAGCTGCTTCGACAGGAAGTGTTCAGGGGAATAACACTGAGAATGAGACAGTGGGTACGGACCCAGCAGGGGCGGCCCCATGAGCTAACCAAGCTGCTGTGCTTGCCGCCTCGATGGAGGAGTTACAGAGGTATCATGACCGTTTTGGAGATCAGATGCGTAATGACCCAAGAGCGGGGAATGGGGATCAGCAGGCTGCACCGTTAAATGACCAGAACGGGGGAGCACAGTATCCGCCGCCACCTCCACCACCGGCTGTGCATTTGCAAGTTCAAGAACTTTCGTACTGGGAAACGATGAGGCTCATGAGGGATATGCAGATGGATCACTTTGATGGGAAAGCGAGTGTTATAGCTGCTGACAATTGGAGGAAGAAGTTGGAGGATAACCTTGATGCAATCAGGTGCTTGCAGGAGTATCGCAGGGATTTGGCTGTGTAGTACCTGAAGGATGATGCCATGATTTAGTGGAAAGGCATGGTAGAGTCAACGCAAGGGCGATATGAGTTGACTTGGGCCGATTTTAGGGACGACTTCACTCAGGAGTATTTTTCGCCAGAGGCCATGAATCGCATGAAGAGTGCTTTCGATAGTCTTCGTCAGGATAACCGAACAGTCCGGAAATACAAGGAAGAATTCAACCGTTTGAGGAGGTTCACGACCAGACGCTTGAGCGAGGCAGACCAGATTAGTAAGTTCATGGACGGACTGAGAATTGACGTCAAGAACCGTTGTACTATCAAGAAGTATGTGAGTATGGTGGATCTGGTAGAAACCGCTGCTGTGCAAGAAATTGGGCTGCAGGAAGAGCTCAAGTTGTCTAAGCATGCTCAAGGTAAAATTGGAAAAGATGCTGAGAGTCACAAGAGAAATTGGGACACTGCTAACTCGAGACCATCAATGGGAACAGTCCCTAGGGGTGTCGTCTGCTTCAGATGTTATCAACCAGGGCACGTGAAGAGGGATTGCACCGTAGGCCATGCACCAAGAGAGATCCAACCGCTCAGGAGCACTTGCCATCGATGTGGTCAGGTCGGACATCTGGCGAGGCAGTGTATGGTTCCGCTTCAGGAGCAGCAGCCGGGAGGACAGAACCGTGAGCAACTCCAGTTGCAACCGCCACCAGCGGGGCAAGCAGGACAACCTCGAGTCTTTATTGCGAGAGAACACGGTGGAGTGGAACCAATCGCTGGTATGTCTTTTCCTTTATACTTTTGTGTGTGTTATTCATTGAGAGTCTTGTGTGAAATTTGAATAGCATGCTTAGTGTAGTACCAACAGCGTAGAATCGGTTTTAGTCGGGGTATCACCACCCATTCCTTGTTTGACACAGGAGCTACGTGTAGCTTTGTGTACCCAGCATGGTCAAAGTGCGGGACTTTCGAGGGCTTATTAGTCTCGAGGGCGTAGTAGATCGAGATAATCAGAGTTGAGTTTGTGAAATTTATCGGAGGTTACGAAGAAGTACATATAGTGCTGGAAGGCGAGAAGATGCCCGAGAATCTTGTGAAAATGGAGGTTGACCATTCCAAAGTACTTTTGGGAAGGAACTGTTTAACTGAGCGTCGGATGTCGGAAAAGTTATGCGGTCCCGCATATAAAGGATTTGAAATTCGCAGTTGGAGATACTGTGTACTTAAAGTTGAGGACGTTCTGAGAAACCGATAAGAATCGTAAGTTGAAAAAGTTGAGACCAAGTTTCATGGGGCCGTATAAGATCATCGAGAGGATAGGGGCAGATACCTATCTGTTGGACTTACCACAAGAGTTGTCGAACTTTCACGATGTGTTTCATTGGTAAGTTTGAGGAAAGTGGTTCGGGAACTATGGATGATCTTAGCGGAGCCGCCAGTGAACATGGGTCGAAACTTGACAATTACGAGTAAACCGGTGGAATCTTAGACTGTCAAGAGTCGGGAGTTCAAGAGTTGAAAGTTCAAGAGAAAAAGAGCAAGTTGGTTTATGTTGCTAGGAAAGGGGTGAGATCCAGGAAAGAATTTGGAAGCATGAGGCAGTTGTGCGGGTGAGTTATCCGGAAATCTTAGGGGGTGATGGTGTTCCGCAGGATGTCTATTCGAATTTGTGAGCGAATTCCCGTTTAGTGGGGGAGAATTGTTACATCCTGGACTGGGCCCAAGAAGATTTTTGGAACAAAAGCCCAATAGCCCAAGGCCCACTTCATTTTGACCTAGGGCTTCCCTCTCTTGTCCTATAAATAGTGGTGCCTCTCTTCTCATTTCTTCATTGAGAAATTCCCAGCGAAGCTCTGTCCTGTTTTCTGTCAGAGTCTTTCGACGGAGCCGCGCCGGAGCAACCGTCGGACCGCCGACCAGCGCCGGACCGCCGCCGCCGGAGCCGCCGCCGCCGACCGCCAGAGCTACTGCCGCCGACCGCCGTAGTTGACCGTTGACCGCCGGCGTTGACTTTCTGTTGACCGGCGTTAACTTTCCTTGACCGTTGACTTCTGTTGACCGTTGACTTTTCGTTGACTGTTGACCTCCGCTGCCCGTTGACCGTTTTTTCGTTGTTCGCAGGACGTTCTGACTCGTTTGTCGTGCCGACTTCAGATCTGAGACTAAGATGAGGACTGGCGTGATTTATTCTCTTGTATATTCATACTCGTTTCAGTCTGAGTAGTCTTTTATTAATGCGCGCATACTTGCGCTGTATCTATATGAATACACGTATTTGATTGTTGTATGAACCGGATTAGTAACGCGTTAATAACACTTTATTATTAATTATTGTATGACTGTTGTTGATTGATGGACTTAGTAACATAGGTTGTTAAACGGAAAATGGTTGAATGATTTATGAATAGTGTTTGCGGATGTTTGCATTGTGTGCGGGAAATTACTTGTGCGGGTTGGGATAAGCTGTAGGCTTTTGAGGCGGTTTTTCCTGTTTGATGTCATAAGTAAGATAGATGATTCTCTTACGTTATGAGTCTGTGCTGGATATGGAAGGCGTGTGGCGCACCATAGTCCATCGTTGGAGGCTTGACAAACCCTGCGTCGTGATGACGGACAGCGTGTTGTGCCGCTATATGCCACGGGGTGTGCGCCGGTAAATGGTGTGGATGCACCAGTTAGGTTTAAGATGTCATTTCTTGATCTGTGAGTGTCTTCGGGCGTGTTTGTTTGGGTGTATTAGCTTAAGACTTTCGTCTGGAATGGTTATGCATGTGCGAGATGTATATCGTGGGTCCCTAGGACCTGCACTCACTAGGTAATCCAAATTACTCATCCCTCTTTCTTGCAGGTGAGCGCGCTGCCATACATGAGTAGTCATTCGGCTTGGTGATGGTTTTGGGAAGACATGAGTTTTATTTTATTATTCGCTATTTATTTCAAAGACGTTGTTATTTAAATTTGGATTTGATATTTAAGTTAAATGGTCTTTGTAAGACGTTTTCAATACGATCCTTGGGAATAAAGTGGCATTGAACTAGCAAATGGTTTCTTGTGGTAGAAGTTAATGCACTTGAACATGCCGTCTTGGTTACGTAAGAGGCGGGTGTAACAAATCTACTCATAGACTTGAAGTTAACATGTCTTAAACGTTCATGCCAAATATTAAAGGACTCTGCAACATAAGTAACTAGTTTCTTTTCATTCATCTTTTCAACTTCAGTTACATCATTCTTATTGTTACGAATAACTACCTCAATGAGACATTTTAAATAACCCATCACAAACAAAACCTTTTCCCAAAAACATCTCATTTTTGGTTAAAACCAGCTTGTCTTCTTCCAGCTTGACGGCGAATCCGTGCTTACTCACGAGGGATCCTGAGATCATGTTCTTGCGCATGTCTGGAACATGAACCACTTTCGTGAGTGTAAGCTCTTTTCCGGATGTGAGCTTCAGAACAACCTTTATGTGACATTCGATCTTGAAAGTAGCAGAGTTGCCCATGCAGAGCATGTCTTCACTCTTGCTTTTTGTGTAAGTTTAAAACAGCTCTCGAGCCATNGGTGAGCTTCAGAACAACCTTTATGTGACATTCGATCTTGAAAGTAGCAGAGTTGCCCATGCAGAGCATGTCTTCACTCTTGCTTTTTGTGTAAGTTGAAAACAGCTCTCGAGCCATGCATATGTGCTTGGTTGCTCCTGTATCATACCACCACGTTTTTGGGTGGCACTCAGCCACGTTACACTCTGTGATGGCATCAACCATGCCAGTCTCTGTCAAGTTAGCATGAGCCTTCTTGCCGCGACATTCAAACGATTTGTAGCTTTGCTTTCCGCAAAAGTTACAATTCCCTGTGAACCTCTAACCATTCTGACCATTCTTATTCTTGAACTTCTGAGAGTTCTTTGAGGGAATCATCTTTCCTTGCCTTTGTCTTGGTGTCCCTTCCACTTTCCTTGCTTGAGGTTTTGGTGTTCCACCATGTTAGTATTAAGCTCGTGGCCTTGATCGCTAACACTTTTGGTGAGATGTTCCCGGTTCGTGGATTCTACACGAAGTCTGACAACCAGGTCCTCAAGGTTCATCTTCTATTTCTTCAGTCAGAGGTAGTTTTTGAAGTCAATCAATCCAGGTGGAAGGTTCTCGATGATGCAGCAAACCCTATAGGTTTGCAAAGCCTCATGCCCTCAGCGTGGATCTCACGAAGGAGATTTTGCACTTCTGCGAGTTGTTCAATCAATGGCCTCGAATCCACCATTTGATACTGATGGAATTTCGCCACAGTGATTTTCTTGGATCAAGATTCTTCAATTCGATACTTCTTGTCAAGGGAATCCCACACATCCTTCGAACTTTTTAAATCTCCAAACAAGTTGTACAACGTTTTGGAGAGACAGTTCAGGATGTAGCAAAGTAATTATTGTGCTCCCAAGCTTGAACTGTCGCAAGGATCGTTGGATCGTTGTTGCCTTCAGGGAGATGAGGTCTCACTTTGCTGGTGTACTTCTGCAGGTCCAGATAGAAGAACAACTTCTTTTTCGACATCTTAAACTCAGCTGCAGTCCCATCGAAACTTTATGGAGGAGAAACATGATTTTCCTTCGAGATTTTGGTCTCGGTCACGCCTGATGCCACAGTGCGTGGAGGGCCGTCCAGCTCCATGTCTTTCAGGTTAGCTACAACTTCAGAGTTGTCGTTTGACATTCTGATGCAATACAAAAACAAATACGAAATAATACCACAAAGTATTATAAAAAGTTAATTTGGTATAAACCAACATTAAAATTTTAAGATCCGCATACATCGAATTTATCTTCGAACCTCCTCAGAGCATTCGTCAAAGCGTTCGCAAACGCGTTTCAGAGTGATTAAGCATTTGTTTTATCAAACCCTATTCCAAATCAACGATTACATAATGATTGTAATGCATATTGTTTTATTGACCGCAACCAATAAGACGAGAGTTGTTTTGAAATCGATCGATAAAAAATCTTTAGTTACTCGTGATTAAAATCCGTTAGATGTTCATAGAACACAAACGGATTTCTTTGAGTTAAGACTGTAAGACCAATAATGTAGAAAATACAGAATAGTCGATTTAATCACAAAATTAAGGATAATCAAAATCAAATAAAACGAGTTAAAGAAAATGGTAAATAATAAATCGGAAAAACCGAAACAATAGAACGGAGTCGAGATCGCAATGTCTTTCATTAACTCAAAGAATCACTCGTAGTGTGACATGTATAATCACGATTCATGAGTCCCACGATACAACCGTTCAACCCCGAATCGCATCACTCGATCGCGGGTTTAACAAACTTCCATCAACAATACCCTTGAAATAAAGAAACTACATGATGCAGTGGTAGATTGAATGAATGTGTGTTTAGTTTTTGCTTTGAATACTTTTCAATCTGATGATCTGAATATCTGATTTGATGAATGAAAAAAGAAAGCTAACCAATCGTATATATAAGACGAGAGACTACTTGAAAACATTTCAAATTTCCAATGTAGGATCTTTGTTACTCACACAAAGAATTAAAGCCAATGAAAACATTCCATTTGTTTGGACTTTAAATCATCTCTTATTCATACAAATACAAATTCATAAAGCAAATCCTTTATTGAATTTTTGTTCCAACACTTTCAATGGACAATTCTAAATGGATAGGGTTCGGCGGACAATCAATCAGATCGAGAAGGCAAAACGATGATTTAAGAGCCATTCTAGGATCCAATATATTGGATTTGTTAATACTCTTGAAATGGTGATTTTCTTGGGGTTTTCTCTTATTGATTATTTCTTGTTTAATTTTTCTTTGCAATGGCTCGATTTCTGATCTAGTGCGAGTATGTTTTATTTTCTCATTTCTTGTGATGAAATTTATGGTATTAGTAATCTACTACCAAAATTAGTGATTGAGATGATGTTATAATCCCTTTGTGAGGTGGTTCAAATGGTTTGGTTTTAAAATTCTGTGGAGAGGTTTCTATGTAAATAACCATTTGCATAATAAATCTATCGATGAAGTCACATACAAGAAATATTCTTGTATACCAAGTTTATTATCTTGCTTCAAGCATTGAATTTATCTGGGTAACATCTTGTTGAAAAAAAAAATTAAAAGCACAGTGTCCATTCGTAGTTGAACATTTGGACAATCCTAAAGAGCTGATGTTGTATATCAAATATGGATATCAAATTGCAGAGCATGTGTCTACCTTATGGACACTGCAAAATAATTGATGTGGCATGGATTTTTCATATCATTTTTTTTTCGAATTGCACATTTTGTCTTGTTTATAAATCTCTTGTTCTAATCTTGGTTTTGCACATGATTGTTTTTTTCTCTTCTCGTTTTTGCCGTATTTGATAATGGGAAAAAAGATTGGTTAAATGTTTTCTTGTGGTGTAGCTTTGCGGGTAATGAAGAAAAATATTTGATATGAACAACTTTCAATGGACATTTCTAAATGGATAGGCTCCGTTGGGAAGTCTTCTAATGTTTAACTCTGTTGTCTCATCGTCTCTAACTGACAAAGCCAAGTTCACATGCATAATGAGATAGTCGCTTCCTCATTTGTGCAAATTTTTCAACGATCAGAGACGAACGGTTTTTAATTAATCAATTTGACCAGAAAATTTACAGTCTTGGAAACGAAATAATGTACCCCAAGAAGGCATACAACATTTAGCAAATAAAAGATAAGTAGCCTAGAGAAAAAGATTATGCATACTTCGGTAGTCCACCTGTTTAAAAAAAGAAATCGATTCAAAACCTCAGAACATACGATTTGTGGCTAAAACTCTTACATAACATATTGTCCATTATAAAGTGTGCACAAATATTTGCCCATTATAAACTGTTCACAAACTGTCCACAAGATCTTGTACATAACACATTGTCCATTATAAACTGTCGACAAATACTTGTCCATCAAAAACGGTCACTAACATATCTTCATATGAAAGAAACAGAAACAGAACACTTCTCACCTGCATTCATATTGTCAATCTCTCCATCGGTTAGTTCTGAGTTCTCATACAGTTGTGAAGAAATCACAAGATCAATATGTGGCTTCACTGTATTGATCCAATCCCATAGCAACAATCTTATGACGCTGACACTTGACACTGACGTTTGTAAGATCAGTTCCAAAACCTCTTTTTTCTTGATTCGGCTTGCATCAAATCATTGCTCAGTGTGAAACTAGGCTCACAAAGTGTGAGTCTGTCACCTCATGCCTCCAATAACTTCTTTTGAAAGATTTTTTTTAGTCTTACATCTTAATCATGTGCAGTATGAGAGAGTGATCAAGTTTGTCTCAAACGCTAGGAATGTAGGTGCAACTGTCCTCTACGCCCGACAGCACCAGCTCGATCGATCCACAAACTGTGAATCGCCCGTTTCATTTCTCTCGGAGCCGTTTCCCGAAAGCACCAACTTGACCGATCCGAGAAATGTGAATCGACCGACTCAATTCTTATAGTTTTTCAGAATAACAAAAATGTGTAATAAAATTAAAAATAAAAACTAAATTCTTAGTTATATTTAAATTTAGATTTACATCAATCGGTTTTACAAATGTAACAAAAAAAAAAAGAACAAAACACAAAAGTGTAATTAAATTAATAATACTTGTTCTCCCCTTTTGTTGACATGTTTTTCTCAGAAACCAATCGTTAAAGAGCTTCACCATATCTTTTAACAGTACTAAAAGTACCACTCACTCACAAACTTTATCAAAACGAGCGATTTCCTTAACAGTATGGCTTTGGGTTTCCTTTACTGTGTAATATCAAAGTTTCAACAAAATGACTTTGTTAGGAGAAGTCTCAACAACTGTTTCTATGTAATGTCTTGGTCAGAGCTGTAAACAACTGGGGCATGACTTTTTGTGCTTTACATCTTGATTGCCTTCCAATTCTCATCGCCTTTGATCAGCCTTCCGATCTTCCTCCATCATTTTGCCAACACCTTTCACACAAATTGAACAAAGAACTAACAATAATTTTTTTTTCTAATCAACAATAATTATACATTAAAACCATCTATTTGCATTTCCACATTTATTTTGATCAACCTTTAGAATTTATTTAGAATTGTTGCATATGTAACCGTTTTTCATTTGGTGAATGTTCTATAAGGAATATTGATCATGAATAATATAAATTAGTTTTGCTTTATAATCTTTTTGTTAGTGTTGATATATAATTTTTGTTGTTTTCCCTTTAATTCATATTTTCATTTTAAATACTTTTTTTTTCAAACTAAAGTCAATAAACACAGAAGCAAACTTAGAAAATTCCTAAATTTATAAAAATTGTAATTAAAGATTATCGATCAATATAGTGTGAAGTCTTTATATCTAAATAATGCTGAGACTTTATTAAGTGATATCGTTTTTGTATTTAAAGACTCCCGAAGTTTAGGGTTTCTTATCCTTTCTTCTTCTATCACTCTTTTTCACTCTCTTCTTCTCATTTCTTTTCTCTCGATAACAGTCACCAGCTTTATTTGCTTCTTCTTTTTCTTTCCGATTATCATAGTGTTTCTTAGTTCTATTTATCCTCAGTTTTCTAATGGAGTGGATGATTGGGAAAAAAATAAAGTTAAGGAACAAGCAGCGGCTTCAAGAGGTGATGAAGTGGAAGAAGCCAGAGGAAACAGCCACCACCACTTCTTCTCGCAAGAAACATAGGCGAAGAAGACAAACTGACCAGGACAGCGACAAGAACTCCTCTGGTATAAGAACTGGGTCTGAACAGAACACAGAGAGATTGTTTATAGATAAGGATCTGGGTATGGATAAATTAGTTCCGGCCTCCTCTTTGTTAAGCGTTAAGGAGAAATTGTCTAGTGACATTCTGGATTTGGATGTGCACAGGTCAGTTCCGACATCTTCAAGGTTGAGTATTAAGGAGAAGTTCTCTAGTGAGATTCTGGATTTGAATGTGGGCAGATCAGTTCCGACATCCTCATGGTTGAGTATTAAAGAGAAGTTGTCTGGTAAGATTTTGGACTTGGATGTGGACAAATATGTTCCCACTTACTCTGGCTTAAGTATTAAGGAGAAGTTGTATGATCAGATTTTGGACTTGGATCTGGACATGGACAAATCAATTATGGGCTCCTCTGAGTGGACGATTGGTAAATGAATAGTCAAGGAACAAACAGCAGCTTCAAGAGGAGATGAAGCGGAAGAAACCAGAGGAAACAGCCACTGCCACTTCTTCTCGCAAGAAACATAGGCGAAGAAGACAAACTGACCAGGACAACGACAGAATCTCCTCTGGTGTAAGAACTGGGTCTGAATAGAACATAGAGAGTTTGTTTAGAGATAGGGATATGTGTATGGATAAATTAGTTTCGGGCTCCTCTGGGTTAAGCATTAAGGAGAAGTTGTCTAGTGAAATTCTGGATTTGGATGTGGACATATGAGTTCTGACATCCTCAAGGTTGAGTATTAAGGAGAAGTCTTCTAGTGAGATTCTGGATTTGGATGTGGGCAGATCAGTTCCGACATCCTCAAGGTTGAATATTAAAGAGAAGTTGTCTGGTGAGATTTTGGACGTGGATGTGACAGTTTTGTTTCCACTTACTATGACTTAAGTATTAAGGAGAAGTTGTCTGATCAGATTTTGGACTTGGATATGGACATGAACATATCAGTTTCGGGCTCCTCTGAGTGGACAATTGGGAAAAGAATAAAGTCAAGGAACAAGCAACGACTTCAAGAGGCGATGAAGCGGAATAAGCCGTAGGAAACAGCCACCACCATTTCTTCTCGCAATAAACATAGGCAAAGAAGACAAACTGACTATGATTCGGACATCGAAGACATCACCGACACTTACTGCGAGAAGAACTCCTCTGGTGTAAGAACTAGGTCTGAACAGAACACAGAGAGTTTGTTTAGAGATATGGATCTGGGTATGGATAAATTAGTTCCGGGCTCCTCTGGGTTAAGCATTAAGGAGAAGTTGTCTAGTGAAATTCTGGATTTGGATGTGGGCATATCAGTTCTGACATCCTCAGGGTTGAGAATACATGAATCCATTAGTCACACTGCTCTTTCATGAGACCACATGCTACAACAAGAGCTGAAGATGCTGGTGAAGATCATGTTTCTATAAACTCTGCGAAAGCGTCTGAGAAGCCATCTACATCCAGACCTGATATTGTGAGTTCAGAGAAAGCAATAGAGGTCCAAGCACATGAAAAGTCATTAAGACTTGAAATACAGAATTCGGTGAAAGCAAAAGATTTCTAAGGATGTAACTGCATCATAGAGAGGAACAACTTGAAAAAAGGAGATCGCATCTTGTGTGAACTCGTGGGAAGAGGTAAGGTTGAAGCTGTTGAACTTCATATCGTCCGGAAAAAAGATCTGGACCCTTTAGGACCTGTATGGAATGCATCAGGGAAATCTATTAGTGCTCCTGCAAAGAATTAAGCAATCAATCAATCAAATAATTCCTAACAAAAAGTATTAAAAGTTAGCATTTTAGACCCCAAAAGTATAGCACTAACACTTCAAACCATCAAAGTAGTTTTGTTAACACAAAAATATAAACGAAATTGTTTCACTAACGAATAGAATAAATACGACCGATAGAGTGAAGTAATCTCGGCCCAAAAAGATCTAGTCAAGTTTTTACTCACCGAATTTTATCGATCCAGTCCAATTCGATCTAATTAAATTTGAGAAAATCGAAAGAATTTTAGTAGTTACCATTTTAAACCTCAAAAGTATAGCACTAACACTTCCAACCATCAAAGTAATTTATTTAACACTAAAATATAAACGACAACTTTTCACTGACGAATAGAACAAATACGATCGATATGGTGAAGTAATCCCGGACCAATACGATCCAGACAAGTTTTTACTCACCGAATTTTATCGACCCAGTCTAGTTAGATCCGATTAAAATTGACAAAATCGAAAGTATTAAAAGTTAGCATTTTAAACCTCAAAAAAATAGCACTAACACTTCAAACCATCAAAGTAATTTTGTTAACGCTAAAATATAAATGACAATGTTTCACTGACGAATAGAACAAATACGACCGATATGGTGAAGTAATCTCGGCCAATAAGATCCATACAAGTTTTTACTCACCGAATTTTATCGACCCAATCCAATTAGATCCAATTAAAATTGGAAAAATCGAAAGTATTAAAGTTAGCATT
The DNA here is from genome assembly GCA_020283515.1 of Alliaria petiolata. Lineage (NCBI taxonomy): Eukaryota > Viridiplantae > Streptophyta > Magnoliopsida > Brassicales > Brassicaceae > Alliaria > Alliaria petiolata. Next base: position 8,065,831 of record JAHZTW010000004.1, read on the forward strand.
TTAAACCTCAAAAGTATAGCATTAACACTTCAAACCATCAAAGTAATTTTGTTAACACAAAAATATAAACGAAATTGTTTCACTAACTAATAGAATAAATACGACCGATAGAGTGAAGTAATCCCGGCCCAAAAAGATCTAGACAAGTTTTTACTCACCGAATTTTATCGATCCAGTCCAATTCGATCTGATTAAATTTGAGAAAATCGAAAGTAGTTACCATTTTAAACCTCAAAAGTATAGCACTAACACTTCCAACCATCAAAGTAATTTAGTTAACACTAAAATATAAATGACAACGTTTCACTGACGAATAGAACAAATACGACCGATATGGTGAAGTAATCTCGGCCCAATAAGATCCAGACAAGTTTTTACTCACCGAATTTTATCGACTCAGTCCAGTTCGATCCGATTAAAACTGAAAAAAATCGAAAGTATTAAAAGTTAGCATTTTAAACCTCAAAAGTATAGCACTAACACTTCAAACCATCGAACTAATTTTGTTAACACTAAAATATAAACGACAACGTTTCACTGACGAATAGAAAAAATAAGACCGATTTGAAGAAGTAAGCCCGGCCCAATAAGATCCAGACAAGTTTTTACTCACCGAATTTTATCGACCCAATCCAGTTAGATCCGATTAAAATTGGGAAAATCGAAAGTAACACTTCAAACCATCAAACTAATTTTGTTAACACTAAAATATGAACGACAACGTTTCACTGACTAATAGAAAAAATACGACCGATTTGAGGAAGTAAGCCCGCCCCAATAAGATCCAGACAAGTTTTTACTCACCGAATTTTATCGACCCATTCCAGTCAGATCCGATTAAAATTGGGAAAATCGAAAGTAATAAAAGTATAAAAACATGATATGTGTCAATAAATATTATTTTTTATACTTTTATTTATTTATTATACTTACTAAATAAAAACTACAAAAGAAAAAAAAAATTCTCCGTCACTTCTCGTCTTCTCCGAGAAATCCAGTCGATCAATTTGTTAACCAACCTCAAATTCTTTTTAATCCAATCATTCTCTTTAATCAATCCAAAACCATTCTTCCTATCTCTTCTCTTCAATTCCTCCTTAATCTTATCGTGCAACAACAATAATTATATCTATTGATTGGAAATCCTTATTGGGGAATAATATCCCATATCGGAAGTTGGAAAAGATCTTAACAAATATATAAAAACATGAGCCAATCCACTTGTTGCCAATTGGTTTTGAGTTGGAAGCTCATGTAACTTAACATGGTACTAGAGCCACTATCATAAACCTTTGAATAACATGGTATAGGCTTACATCAATAATATACATAAATACATTCTCTACATGGTATTAGAGCTCAATCCAATCAATTTAACCCGATCCATAATCGATCCGACCCAAAGTTGGTCCGTCGATCCATGTCCAAACATACCGAGATCAATGGTTAAATGAACCATCATCTCGAGGAGGCGTATTAGGGAATAATATCGCACATCGGAAGTTGGAGGGGATCTTAACTAATATATAAGAGACATGAGCCAATCAATTTTGTTTTCTTTTTGCAAATTGAGAAATTCAATTCGATTTGAAAAATTATTCATATGGAATTAGGGTTTGCAACAATGATGTATGCGTTGATTAGGACTATGCATTGGTAATGAGTGTAGTGTAGTTGTTGAATCATAGCGAATCGTAAGTAGATTAGAAACTCATATTAGCCCGAAATCATCCGATTTGAATAGTAGCGATAGAACAAATGGGTAAAAATGGTATTACTCAGTACAAGTTATAACTGGATAGACCTGGTATTGCTAAGTAAGAAGATATAACTCGGTACAAATAATATTACTGATTAAAATGAATTTGTCAAATTCTTCTTTTGATATGCACATTAGGTTACTAATAAATTATTACGGATGAACTACATGAATTACAGGTCTTACCTCCGGATTTAAAAAAAAATATAGAAAAATTCCAGAAAGAAAGTTTTAATCGGCAGGAGATTGATATCGAAGGATGAATACTAAAAATGGTGTCAGGACGAATTTTTGGGTAGATGGTTTGAGTTGGTTTAGAGAAATACTAGCAGTGAACTTTAGTTTGTGTTTGAATTTGTATTTTTTTTACATTATCTGTTTTGTACAACTTGGTAAAACTGATTTTCGTAATTGTACACGAAACAAAGCAATATATGTTATATAAGTAACTATTAAATATAAAGTACGTGTAGAATCACTGAGCTTACCAAGAAGACGCCTGACCAGTCTCCAGAAAGTCCTACTGAGAATCCTTTCCATTCAAACCCACCACAGAAACCACCACAGACAATGGAAAAACCGCAATTTGATCATCAGAATTCTTCGGTCAGCAACTACGGAGATCTTACGGACTTCCAAACGACAGAGACTTCATCACTTTTCTGCCATGAGCGGAACAACTGATATACTCATATTTTCTATATATTTATCATACATTTATAATAAGTTTTCATCCATATTTCATTTATAACTAAGTATAATCTTAGTATTTAATCATTTATAGGATTTAGAACATTTGCATTAGCATTTGCATTTTCTTTTGTATATATGCATCATTTCAGGTTATTCTATGGATTTGGCGACCAATTTCGTTAAACTGAAAGATCAGCTCGTATGAAGGGTTTTAATTGCGATTTAGCCTTGAAGTTCTTCATGAAAGTCTTAGGAAATTGTGTTAGCTTTCATTGGGCGGTGATTTCAAGTCAAACTGTGCAGTAGTGCAAAAGATACAGATCGATCAATCCATGCACCCGAACCAAAAGATATCATTTGCAAGTTGCTCAAAAAAGTGTTTATGCTTTAGTAAAAGTGGGATTAGATAGGTCCCTTGTCCCTTGCCCCTTGTCTCTTGCCCCTTAACCCCTCTTTTTAGGCCAAGAGGCATATTTAAAACTCTATATAAAGAGTATGTGTGTGCTTGTAATAAATCATTCAGTTTTTCNGTCTGAACAGAACACGGAGATATTGTTTAGAGATAGGGATCTGGGTATGGATAAATTAGTTCCGGCCTCCTCTTTGTTAAGCATTAAGGAGAAATTGTCTAGTGAAATTCTGGATTTGGATGTGCACAGATCAGTTCCGATATCCTCGAGGTTGAGTATTAAGGAGAAGTTCTCTAGTGAGATTATGGATTTGAATGTGGGCAGATCAGTTCCGACATCCTCATGGTTGAGTATTAAAGAGAAGTTGTCTGGTAAAATTTTGGACTTGAATGTGGACAAATATGTTCAAACCATCAAACTAATTTTGTTAACACTAAAATATAAACGACAATGTTTCACTGATGAATAGAAAAAATATGACCGATTTGAGGAAGTAAGCCCGTCCCAATAAGATCCAGACAAGTTTTTACTCACCGAATTTTATCGACCCAGTCAAGTTAGATCCGATTAAAATTGGGAAAATCGAAAGTAATAAAAGTATAAAAACATGATATGTGTCAATAAATATTATTTTTTATTTAAAAATAATAATTTTTTTACTTTTATTTATTTATTATACTTACTAAATAAAAACTATAAAGGAAAAAAAAAATTCTCCGCCACTTCTCGTTTTCTCCGAGAAATCCAGTCGATCAATTTGTTAACCAACCTCAAACTCTTTTTAATCCAATCATTCTCTTTAATCAATCCAAAACCATTCTTCCTATCTCTTCTCTTCAATTCCTCCTTAATCTTATCGTGCAACAACAATAATTATAGCTATTGATTGGAAATCCTTATTGGGGAATAATATAAAAAACATGAGCCAATCCACTTGTTGCCAATTGGTTTTGAGTTGGAAGTTCATGTAACTTAACATGGTATCGGAGCCACTATCATAAACCTTTGAATAACATGGTATAGGCTTACATCAATAATATACATAAATACATTCTCTACATGGTATTAGAGCCCAATCCAAACAATCTAACCCGATCCATAATCGATCCGACCCAAAGTCGGTCCGTCGATCCATGTCCAAACATACCGAGATCAATGGTTAAATGAACCATCATCTCGAGGAGGCGTATTAGGGAATAATATCGCACATCGAAAGTTGGAGGGGATCTTAACTAATATATAAGAGACATGAGCCAATCAATTTTTTTTTCTTTTTGCAAATTGAGAAATTCAATCCGATTTGAAAAATTATTCATTTGGAATTAGGGTTTGCAACAATGATGTATGTGTTGATTAGGACCATGCATTGGTAATGAATGTAGTGTAGTTGTTGAATCATAGCGAATCGTAAGTAGATTAGAAACTCATATCAGCCCGAAATCATCCGATTTGAATAGTAGCGATAGAACAAATGGGTAAAAATGGTATTACTCAGTACAAGTTATAACTAGATAGACCTGGTATTGCTAAGTAAGAAGCACCAACTCCAGCCACGACAACGAGGCCGGCCTCGATGGCCTCGACATATCGAACTTACACGCCACCGACGGGACCGACTTTCCTAACTACGACGAGGACATCCTTCTTCGATCCAACAAGGATGGACAGGACGACCGCAAATCTTACAAGTGCCACAAGGACGAAAGCACCCGCAAACAACACGTCACCACGATTCGACATCTCGACTTTACTCCAGACGCTTATTGCCCAGATAAACGATAATACGCGTGGGACTAAAGAGCGACTGGACGAACTGGCCATGGCTCAGCACGTATGTCATAGCCGAATTGACGACCTCCACAACGCTAATGGAAGGGGCCAGATACCAAGGCAAACCAGCTACGCCCCGTGCTTACAACGAGTTCTATTCGGGGACTAGGTTGCCGACCCAAATGACCAGAGAGAATTACCTCCCCCGTTAAACAACTAAGAGCGGAGGGATCAAAGACAACCGGCGAACGACAACCACCAACACCAAGAGCCCATGGATCGGCAAAATGACGACCTCCATCATCGAAATCAAAACAACGAACTGGAGGGCATAAAGAGGCAGCTTAGGCTGATGACTTCCCGAGTCCACCAAGCAACAAGCTCGGCGCCAGAAATAGATCGGGTACTCAAACAAGCGCAAAATACCCCATTCACGAGCAAAATAACCAACTCAACAGGTCGGCGTCCGGGGAAAATAAAGATCACATCCTACGACGGGACAACAAATCCTATGATATTTATAACAGCATTCAGCGTTGTGATGTGCCAAACCCAATTCCCTCCTGAAGAACGCGATGCATCGTTGTGATGTGCGTTGACTTTTCGTTGGCTGTTAACCTCTGCTGCCCGTTGACCGTTTTTCATTGTTCGAAGGACGATTTGACTCGTTTGTCGTGCCGACTTCATATCTGAGACTAAGGTGAGGACTGGCGTGATTTATTCTCTCGTATATTCATACTCGTTTCAGTCTGAGTAGTATTTTGTTAATGTGCGCATACTTGCGCTGTATCTATATGAATACACGTATTTGATTGTTGTATGAACCTGATTAGTAACGCGTTAATAACACTTTATTATTAATTATTGTATGACTATTGTTGATTGATGGGCTTAGTAACATAGGTTGTTAAACGGAAAATGGTTGAATGATTTATGAATAGTGTTTGCGGGTGTTTGCATTGTGTGCGGAAAATTACTTGTGCGGGTTGGGATAAGCTGTAGGCTGATATATCATGGTTTTTACCAATTTTTGAACCATGATATAAGTGTTTTTATTGAGTCTTAGTACTATTTTCGAGTCTATATAGACTCTTTGCAGGTTCAGGTACAATTGGAGCTAAATTGGAGATTTGGATACATTTTGGAGCTTAAAGGAATGAAGTCACGAAGTGTTGAAGTCGGATTGAAGAAACAAGATGAGTGTCGATCGACACCGCTTGTTGGTGTCGATCGACACCGCCTGTTGGTGTCGATCGACACCAGTATTTCAAATTTCCAGAAGCGTGAAGTTTCCAGTTTTTGAAGAAAAGGAAATCTGCAAGACTTTTTCTAATCTTCCAAGGAATTGAAGATGCGAACCTATGCCTATAAATAGAGTTTTTTCAGCCATTGTTTAGGCATAACACACATTATTTTAGAGAGATTTTAGAGAGAAAAATCAGACTCCTTAAGAGCTGATTTGGAACTCCTTTATTTCTTCTATTGATTTCTTTTATGCTTTCTATTCAAATAATGATTTCTGTTTCATTGATCATGTCTGAGTAGTTTGCTTGTTAGGTTTAGGGTTTTTCAAAGGTGATTGGTGAATTGTTAGGTTGAATTAAATTGTTAGGATAAAATCATTAGAGTTCTTCATGTGGATTTGTGTTTAATGCTTATTCTAGCTTCGCGACCTAGAGTCTGATATTAGGTTGATTAATAGATGCGAGAGTATTATTAATTGCATGAACTAATGTTAGATGAGCAAAACACCTATTCGCAAAGAGATTTGGTTTAGGGATTTTGTGAACAATCGAACATGATATTAATGCTTGTCTGAATTGTTTGAATTTGCAAAGAGATTTGGAATTCTGGAGTTTAGACATAGATAATCTTCGCAGCGAGAGTTGGTTGATTTTACATTAGTGCTTCGAGTTCTAGAATAATTCTTAATAAATTCCTAACATTCTGTCTAGACCTGCAATTTGGGTCACCTGAGAATTTCCCTGAACCTAGCGTTTCGTCTCCTGAATTTACTAAGTCTTTAATTGCTTATGTCTTTTAGTTTTACATTCTCACTTAGCTTAATTCGAAATTAGAAAACTGCTGTGTCACTATCCCTTCCTTGTGGATTCGATCCCTTAGTACTACAACTGATCTCTTAATTTGAGAGAGTAGCTCTAGGTTAAATTTGAGAGCATATCAAATTTTGGCGTCTTTGCCGGGGAAGGAGATTAGTTGCCTACAAAGTTCTAATATTAGAATTTTGTCTAGGTTTTTATTTTTGTTTTTGGTTACTAATTTTTAGCTTTTTATTCTTGGTTTCAGGTGTATGCTTAATCGCAATACTAGGAGCAACAAGGAAAAGGATTTAATCAAACTTGATAACCAGGTGTTAGCACATCTAGAACGAACAAATCGGAAACTTGCGAGAGCGCCGATCGACACCAACATTGGCATCGATCGACACTAGTCGCAAATCGCGATGACTGACTGTATGATCCTAATCCGAGATGAAGCTGGTAATATGTTCGATGCGGAAGGGCACAAAAGGAAAGCACAAGGCCATAAAATATATGAGAACGTGGCTATTGTCGCAGAACCAGAGGGTGTCGATCGACACCGAGCACATGCAGACGTTGGACGCGGAAGAACACTTGGTGAATACAACAGACCAGACCAGTTCTATGCTAATAGAGCTGCGATCCGTCCTCTTGCATTCCAGAGGAATGATTTCGAGTTGAAGCTTGCCTACTACACACTTGTAGCTCAGCATCCTTTCCATGGTCTTCTCAATGAACATCCTATGGACCACATTGAAAGATTCGAGGACTTGGCATCAAGCATTAAGGCTAATGGAGTTTCCTATGATTATCTTTTCTGCAAGCTTTTCCCTTACTCGCTTGCTGGAGATGCATCATACTGGCTAAAGCAGTTGGATCCAGGATCCTTGACCACATGGGAAGACACAAAGAATGCATTCTTATGCAATTTCTTTGATGATGCAAGGTCTGAAGATTTAAGGATGCAGATCACTACGTTCTGCCAAGGACCTACTGAGGCATTCAAAGCTTCTTGGGTAAGGTTCAGAGCTTATCAGCGAGACTGCCCACACCATGGTTTCAGCGAGCCGCAGCTACTCGGAATCTTCTACCGAGGAATCGACTGGAGGTACGAGATGGCTTTAGATGCTGCGAGCAATGGCAACTTCAACACTAGATATCCAGAAGATGCAATGGTGCTTATAGAGAATTTGGCCTCTTGCAACAGCACCAAGAATGCAGACCTTAAGAGGAAACAACATGCTGGTGCAAATGGAGGAGGCCAAATAGTTGAGGTTAACAGGAAGCTGGACATCTTGGTGGGAAAGAAGCAAGTTCACTTTGCAGAAGTGGAGACTTTTGAGCCTGAGGAAGAAGAAGTTAACTACATCAATGGAGCTGGTTTTCAAGGACAGAGATTCAGCAATCAGCAAGGCTATGGTTCTTCTTACCATAAGCCATTCCAGAACAACAATTTCCAAAGGACTTATGGTTCTTCTTCCTATCAGAAGCCTCCTGCAGAAAATAAGATGGAATCCATGATAGAGCAAATTCTAGAAGGACAGCAGAAGATGACAGTGGATTTCAACGGGAAGATAGATTCACTGTACCAAGACTTGAATGGGAAGATCGATAATCTGAACTCTCATATGAAGAAATTGGATGTTCAGGTTGCTCAAACTGCTGGAGCTTTGAAAAAAAACTTGGTTTTATTGAGTCAAAATCAGTGAAATTTTCTGTTTTCAGAAGAACTAACCACATAAGATTGACACTTGAAGGACCATTGCCATAGTAGTTGATTGGAGGTTTTACTAGGTAGAAATTTGCAAGTTGATCGATCTAACAAAGAGAATTCAGATTCCTGCTTAGAGCTTGGTATTCATTGGACTTGATTCCTCTTTCAGCACTGACAAGATAAGAACACTGCAGTCTTTCCTTGATCTTCCCTTAAGAAAAGAAATAAAGATTCTAAGTCAAGGAATATTGCAAAGATCCTCATGAGCTTGTCTCCTCACAAGGAACAATATTAGTGAGAGCTCATGAACATGTCTCCTAACAAGGAACACAAGTAAGAGTAGCACTATTCCAAGACTTCAAAAGAATAGAAAGAGTCAATGAAAACATCTTAGAACACCCTGAAAATGGGCAGAAGTTGACTAAGGGAAGATAAAATAGGAGAGCTGTAGAAGGAATGTCTTGTTCAAGCACTAAGGAAGGGAAAGAATCTGAAAGTCCTTTGATCAAATACCGTTTGTTTGAGTTTGAAATTATGAAAGAAACAGGGATCTGGATTCGAACTGGGAGATTGCTAAGCTTGTGGTAAGTACACTGAAACATTACCTAAGGTTGTCTCTATTGCATGTGGATTCAAGAGTGTTGGTTCAATGTGGCGTTCTGAAGGTTAGCTTGATATTTCTGTTTTCAAACCTCGACTTTTTATTTTGTTTCTGTTTTGCTTGAGGGCAAGCAAAGGCTAAGTCTGGGGGAGTTGATATATCATGGTTTTTACCCATTTTTGGACCATGATATAAGTGTTTTTATTGAGTCTTAGTACTATTTTCGAGTCTATATAGAGTCTTTGCAGGTTCAGGTACAATTGGAGCTAAATTGGAGATTTGGATACATTTTGGAGCTTAAAGGAATGAAGTCACGAAGTGATGAAGTCAGGAGCGGATTTACACGCAAGGTGTCGATCGACACCACCTAGTGTCGATCGACACCAGGTTTTCCAATTTCCAGAATCGAGAAGTTTCCATATTGTGAAGAAAAGAAAATCTCCAAGACTTTTCCTAATCTTCCAAGGAATTGAAGATGTGAACCTAAGCCTATAAATAGAGTTTTTCAGCTATTTTTTAGGCATATAACACACACATTATTTAGAGAGAGATTTTTAGAGAGATTTTGGAGAGAAACATTTGTCTCCTTCAGAGCAAATTTGGAACTCCTTTGATTCTATTGATTTCTTTTATGCTTTCTATTCAAATTATGATTTGTGTTTCATTAATCATGTCTGAGTAGTT
>JAHZTW010000004.1:8080987-8095058 GCA_020283515.1 Alliaria petiolata
TTTTCATTTTAAATACTTTTTTTTTCAAACTAAAGTCAATAAACACAGAAGCAAACTTAGAAAATTCCTAAATTTATAAAAATTGTAATTAAAGATTATCGATCGATATAGTGTGAAGTCTTTATATCTAAATAATGCTGAGACTTTATTAAGTGATATCGTTTTTGTATTTAAAGACTCCCGAAGTTTAGGGTTTCTTATCCTTTCTTCTTCTATCACTCTTTTTCACTCTCTTCTTCTCATTTCTTTTCTCTCGATAACAGTCACCAGCTTTATTTGCTTCTTCTTTTTCTTTCCGATTATCATAGTGTTTTTTAGTTCTATTTATCCTCAGTTTTCTAATGGAGTGGATGATTGGGAAAAAAATAAAGTTAAGGAACAAGCAGCGGCTTCAAGAGGTGATGAAGCGGAAGAAGCCAGAGGAAACAGCCACCACCACTTCTTCTCGCAAGAAACATAGGCGAAGAAGACAAACTGACCAGGACAACGACAAGAACTCCTCTGGTATAAGAACTGGGTCTGAACAGAACACCGAATTTTATAGATCCAGTCCAATTCGATCTGATTAAAATTGAGAAAAAATCGAAAGAATTTTAGAAGTTAGCATTTTAAACCTCGAAAGTATAGCACTAACACTTCAAACCATCAAAGTAATTTTGTTAACGCTAAAATATTAATGACAATGTTTCACTGACGAATAGAACAAATACGACAGATATGGTGAAGTAATCTCGGCCCAATAAGATCCAGACAAGTTTTTACTCACCGAATTTTATCGACCCAATCTAATTAGATCCAATTAAAATTGGGAAAATCGAAAGTATTAAAGTTAGCATTTTAAACCTCAAAAGTATAGCATTAACACTTCAAACCATCAAAGTAATTTTGTTAACACTAAAATATAAATGACAACGTTTCAATGACGAATAGAACAAATACGACCGATATGCTGAAGTGATTCCGGCCCAATAAGATCCAAAAAAGTTTTTACTCACCGAATTTTATCGACTCAGTCTAGTTCGATCCGATTAAAATTCAAAAAAATCGAAAGTATTAAAAGTTAGCATTTTAAACCTCAAAAGTATAGCACTAACACTTCAAACCATCAAATTAATTTTGTTAACACTAAAATATAAACTACAACGTTTCATTGACGAATAGAATAGATACGACCGATATGGTAAAGTAATCCCAGCGCAAAAATATCCAGACAAGTTTTTACTCAGCGAATTTTATCGATCCAGTCCAGTTAGAACCCACTAAAATTGGGAAAATCAAAAGTTTTAAAAGTTAGCATTTTAAACCTCAAAAGTATAGCACTAACACCTTAAACCATCAAAGTAATTTTCTTAACACTAAAATATAAACTACAGCATTTCACTGACGAATATAACAAATACGACCGATATGGTGAAGTAATTCCGGCCCAATAAGATCCAGACAAGTTTTTACTCACCGAATTTTATCGACCCAGTACAGTTCGATCACATTAAAATTGGGAAATTCAAAAGTATTAAAAGTTAGCGTTTTAAACCTCAAAAAAGTACTTTTGTTAACACTAAAATATAAACGACAACGTTTCACTGACGTATAGAAAAAGTATGACCGATTTGAGGAAGTTAGCCCGGCCCAATAAGATCCAGACAAGTTTTTACTCACCGAATTTTATCGACCCAGTCCAGTTAGATCCAATTAAAATTGGGAAAATCGAAAGTATTAAAGTTAGTATTTTAAACCTCAAAAGTATAGCACTAACACTTCAAACCATCAAAGTAATTTTGTTAACACTAAAATATAAACGACAACGTTTCACTAACGAATAGAACAAATACGACTGATATGGTGAAGTAATCCCGGCCCAATAAGATGTAGACAAGATTTTACTCACCAGATTTTATCAACCCAGTTCAGTTCGATCCGATTAATATTGGGGAAATCGAAAGTATTAAAAGTTAGCATTTTAAACCTCAAAAGTATAGCACTAACACTTCAAACCATCAAAGTAATTTTGTTAACACAAAAATATAAACGACAACGTTTCATTGACGAATAAAACAAATACGACCGATATGGTAAAGTAATTCCCGCCCAATAAGATGCAAACAAGTTTTTACTCACCAAATTTTATCGACTCAGTCCAATTCGATCCGATTAAAATTGGGAAAATCGAGAGTATTAAAAGTTAGCATTTTAAACTGCAAAAGTATAGCACTAACACATTAAATCGTAAAACTAGCATCTCATCTTTTCGACGTCACAAAAAAACCACTCAACTATTCAGTATCCGATAAAAACGTGGTATGTGTCAATAAATATTATTTTTTATACTTTTATTTATTTATTATACTTACTACATCCTAAAAGAGAAAGGAAAATAATATTAATTTTAAAAGAGAAATAAATAAAACAAAAAGGAAAATAATATTCATTTTAAAAGAGAAATAAATAAAATAAAAATAAAAAGACATATTTCAGTTAAGAAAAGGAAAATTAAAACAAAAGTTAATAAGATATTCTAATTTTAATTGAAAAGGAAAATCAAAACAAAAGTAAATAATATATTTTAATCAAATTATAAAAAATATATTAATCCTAAAAGAAAGAAAAAATATTAATTTTAAAAAAGCTAATGATATGACATTAGACGATGATAAGCTCAATGGGGAGGAGGATATCAAGAATCATGTAGAGAGGCTTTTGATGCGAGTCTTGAGAAGCATAACTTCTCTAGAGAGTAGATAGATCATATAAGAGAGGTAAAATGTAAAAGGAAAGAAAGAATTTATTTGCTTAAAGAGAGTTAATGTGGAGATCGTTAACATACTCGAAGAAGTCGAATTGCATATCCAAGTTTTTAACGCAGCCGAACAGAAAAATATAGTTGATAGTGTGTGAACTATATGAGAAATATGGTTAATGTTGCTTAGGGCCGCAACAGATTCTGTGTTTTGAACATTTTAATTAAAAATAGATGAGAATTCAAATAAATAAATAACTTTTAGGTTTCGATTTTGTGTTTTTCATATATATTTTTCTCAGTAGTGATCAGATTTTGCTTTCTATTTTCTTTAAAAAAAATTTTAACGGGTTTTAAATTTTATTATTATAAATTCGCGTATACGCGGATCCTAATCTAGATTTTAATTTGAGAAATTGCCTCAAACAACCCCATTTTAAGTTTTCAGTTCAATAATAGACCTAAAATTTTTGTTAATCACTTTTAGCATTATTAGGAAGGTGTTAGACACATTTAGGAAGACCTCTTCGACTTCGGCCGCGACAACCGCCACTGCCTCGGGAATGACGATCTTCGGAACATCGGCAAGGCCAACCCCCATCGGGTCGGAAATGTCGATCTCATCATTATCGGCGATGCCAACTTACGGCACATCAGAAGCACCGACTCCAGCCGCGACAACGAGGCCGACCTCGATGGCCTCAGCATATCGAACTTACACGCCACCGAAGGGACCGACTTTCCTAACTACGACGAGGACATCCTTCTCTGATCCAACAAGGATGGACAGGACGACCGCAAATCTGACAAGTACCACAAGGACGGAAGCACCCGCAAACAACACGTCGCCACGATCCGACACCTCGACTTTACTCCAGACGCTTATTGCCTAGATAAACGATAATACGCGCGGGACTAGCGAGCGACTGGACAAACTGGCCATGGCTCAGGACGTATGTCATAGCCGAATTGACGACCTGCACAACGCTAATGGCAGGGGCGAGATACCAAGGCAAACCAGCTACGCCCCGCGCTTACAACGAGTTCTATTCGGGGACCAGGTTGCCGACCCAAATGACCAGAGCGAATTACCTCCCCCGTCAAACAACCAAGAGAGGAGGGATCAAAGACAACCGGCGAACGACAACCACCAATACCAAGAGCACTCGGATCGGCAAAATGACGACCTCCATCATCGAAATCAAAACAACGAACTGGAGGGCATAAAGAGGCAGCTTAGGCTGATGACTTCCCGAGTCCACCAAGCAACAAGCTCGGCGCCATAAATAGATCGGGTACTTAAAGAAGCGCAAAATACCCCATTAACGAGCAGGTCGGCATCCGGGGAAAATCAAGATCACGGCCTACGACGGGACAACAAATCCTATGATATTTATAACAGCATTCAGTGTTGTGATGTGCCGAACCCAATTCCCTCCTGAAGAACGCGACGCAGGGTACTGTCAATTGTTCGTGGAAAACCTGACTGGCGCGGCTCTGAGTTGGTTTTCAAAGCTCGAAGCGAATTCAATCGATAGCTATGAAGACCTCACAATAGCTTTCGTCAAACACTATTCCATGTACATAGAACCAGGAGCGTGTGAGGCCGACCTATACACTTTGAAACAAGTCCCAAGAGAATCTATGCGGTCGTACATTAGCAAATTGAAGAACATCGTCTCCAAAGTGTTGGTATCAGACAGCGCATCGATCCCAGCACTACGCAATGAGTTATGGTACGAATCAAACTTTTACGAAGAGATGAAGAAAAACAAACCACATACTTTGGAGGACGCAATCCACAGGGCAACGATTTTTATCGAGATGGAGGAAGAGAGAATCGAGAAGGCTAAGAAATATGCCGCCCCGAAAGCGACGATTACAAAGGAGAAGTTGAAGGAAGACTACAACGAACCGCATCAACACCTCGACAATTACTACCAAAGAAACGGCAGAGGCAACAGATCATCGAGGACACGCATTTCAACTAACAAGGCGGGCGCTCGAACAAATATATTCGGCCAAGTCAATACGATGCACCCGGTGGATCAAAACCGTATTGTACTTTCCACAAGCGCTATGGGCATTCCGACGAAGAATGCCGCCATCTGCAAAACGACTTGTTGGCACAATATAAGATAGAGCTCAAAGAGACAGGTGCCAACAAAACACCGAGACTGAACGAAAGACGAGAAGCCCCGCAACCGAGGAACGAAGCAGAACGATTCCGACTCGCGCAAAAAGAAGCCAGGCGACGACCCGCAGTCATTTTACCAAATCCACCGGTTGGACCCGTCAACGCCAACATGCCACCCCCAAAACGTGAGGTCGGCGACGAAGGACAAGGCAACGCCCCGGCTCTGGCAAGACGAAGAATCAAAAGCTACTAACAAAGAACCACTGCAACCAAACAATGGAAGCGCAATGCCGACGACGAACTAAAAATCGGCAGTGACATATGTTTCGCCGAAGACGGCATCGAAGGAGTGGATACACCTCACAACGACCCTCTAGTCATCGAGCTCTGAATCGGAGATTGCGAAGTCACCCACGTTTTGATCGACACCGGAAGCACAGTGGATCTCATCGTTAAGGAAACTCTCCAAAGAATGGAGCTCGAATGTTTCGTATTTAAGGCAAGCACCAAACTACTCACAGGATTTGCGGGGGACACCACGATGACGATCGGAACCATCAAACTCCCGGTCTATGTCGGAAGAACGACTAAGGTTGTCAAGTTCGTCGTCATCGATAAGCCGGCCATCTACAACGCGATCCTCGTCACCCCCGGCCAAATGCGATGAAAGCAGTCCCGTCAATCTATCACCAATGCATAAAATTCCCAACCGCGAGCGGCATCTTTACAGTTAGAGCAAACTAACGAAAAGCGAGAACCTGCTTCATCACCGAGCACAAATTACGAAAGGCGGGGCAAACGTGTCTGATCGCAACCCAAGGACCAAGCGAACTCCCACCCGCGGACGATCAACAGCGCGAAGAAGTTGTCAGAACCAATATCGACATACAAAATATGGAAAGATGCGTCGGCATCGGAGCAGAACTTAACGACGACCTCAGAGACAAGCTCATCGATTTCCTACAGCAAAACGTTTCCACATTCGCATGGAAAACCGACGACATGAAAGGGATTCCTCCCGCCCTCGCTCAACACGAACTTCAGGTCAATCCAACCATTAAACGAATCAGGCAAAAGCGACGCAAGCTCGGCCAAGAGCGTGCTAAGGCGGTGAATGACGAGGTCGAACGGTTATCGAAGGTCGGCTCGATAACGGAAGTCCGATACCCTGACTGGTTAGCCAATCTGGTGGTCGTTAAAAAGAAAAACGGCAAGTGGCGAGTGTGCGTTGACTTCACAGATCTAAACAAGGCATGTCCCAAAGACAGCTTTTCACTTCCGCATATCGATCGTTTGGTAGAAGCAACTGCGGGAAACGAGCTCTTGTCTTTCATGGATGCTTTTTCGGGCTACAATCAAATAATGATGCATCCTGACAGTCGCGAAAAAACTTCTTTCATCACTGACCGAGGAACGTACTGCTACAAAGTCATGCCCTTCGGCCTAAAAACGCGGGAGCAACGTACCAACTCTTGGTAAACAAGATGTTCGCTTACCAGCTCGGGAAAACGATGGAAGTTTATATCGACAACATGCTCGTAAAATCTATCAATGCCGAGGACCACGTCGAGCACTTGTGAACCTGCTTCAAGAGATTGAACGAATACGGCATGAAGCTAAATCCGGATAAATGCACCTTTGCCGTTAAATCAGGCGAGTTCCTTAGATATCTCGTGACGAAGAGAGGAATCGAAGCCAATCCAAAGAATATAGCCGCAGTCCTCGACATGCCATCCCCGAAGAATACTCGCGAAGTTCAAGGACTCACAGGACGAATTGCCGCGCTAATAGGTTTATCGCCCGATCAACAGACAAATGCCTCCCTTTTTACCAACTCTTGCGTAGCAACAAACGTTTCGAATGGGACGACAAGTGCGAAGAAGCGTTCGGCCAGCTCAAAGAATATCTATCAACACCGCCGGTCTTAGCAAAACCTGACCTCGGTGAAACTTTATACCTTTATGTGGCTGTCTCGCACTCTGCCGTCAGCGGTGTCCTCGTCAAGAAAGATCGTGGCGAACAAAAACCAATATTCTACGTGAGCAAGTCGCTCGATGGCCAGGAAAGCAGGTATCCAACGATGGAAAAGCTCGCACTAGCCGTAGTCACCTCGGCACGAAAGCTACGACCATATTTTCAATCACACTCGATCACCGTTCTAACGAATCAGCCTCTGCGGACGGTTTTCCACAGTCCAACTTAATCCGGATGATGACAAAGTGGGCGGTCGAACTAAATGAGTACGATATCGACTACAAGAACAGGACGTACGCTAAATGTCAAGTTCTCGCCGACTTCCTCGTCGAGCTACCCCCGGATTCTGCTAAAAACGGAGTCCCTCTCGAAGAAAAAACTGGTCTTTGTACGTCGATGGCTCCTCGTCTCGCAACGGTTCAGGAGTTGGAATTCGACTAATATCACCAACCGGCGAAATCCTCGAACAATCCTTCCGACTCGAATTTACCGCCGGCCTAAGGTTGGCAAAAGCGATTAAGGCAAAACAAATATAAGCGTTCTGCGACTCGCAACTCGGCGCCAGCCAGTTCAACGGAGAGTACGAGGCCAAAAACGACCGCATGGACGCCTACCTCAAGGTCGTCAAAAATATCGCTGAAGGCTTCGACAGTTTCGTCCTCACCAAAATCCCGCGACGCGATAACTCGCCAGCTGATGTCTTGGCCGCCCTCGCATCAACATCTGACCCGGCTCTCTGCAGAATGATACATGTGGAAAGCATCGCCAAGCCCAGCATCGAACTATCAAAAGGTGTATGTGTCATAACCAAACTCGAAGAAGGCCTCGGTGACGCCAACGAGACAAACTGTGAACCGATGGACAGAGCTGGCGAACCCGTCGAAATAGACTGGAGGGTCGAAATCAAAATGTACCTGGCCAATGGAGAAGTTCCACGGGACAAATGGGCTGCCCGACGTCTCAAAGCACGAAGCGCCCACTATACTCTCGTCGAGGACGCCCTCTTCCGATGGAGTGCCTCTCGGGTCCTACTAAATTGTATACACGGACGAGAAGTGCAAGACGTCATGAAAGAAATGCACGAATGAGCAGGCGGTAACCATTCGGGCGGAGAGCCCTAGCCCTAAAGATTAAGAAGCACGGCGTGTTCTGGCCAACGATGATTACAGATTGCGAGAAATTCGTCGCACAATGCGAGAAGTGTCAACGCCACTCTCCAATAATCCGCGTACCTTCAGAACTACTGACGACTTCCACAGCCCCTTATCCTTTCATGAGATGGGCTATGGATATTATTGGTCCCCTCCCGCGATCCCGCCAAAAATGTTTCATCTTAGTAATGACGAATTATTTCACGAAATGGGTGGAAGCAGAGTCCTACTCTAAGATTCACGCCCGGGACGTCCAGAAGTTCGTATGGAAGTTCATCATCTGTAGACACGGAATCACTTACGAGATCGTCACCGATAACGGCTCACAGTTTATCTCGACTATCTTCGAAGACTTCTGCTCTCGATGGAAGATCAGACTGAGCAAGTCAACACCTCGCTATCCACAAGGCAATGGACAAGCCAAAGCAACGAATAAAACAATCATCGATGGCCTCAAAAAACGCCTCGATGCGAAAAAGGTGCTTGGGCAGACGAACTCGACGGAGTACTCTAGTCGCATCGAACCTCACCGCGACGATCAACAAACAGAACTCCCTTCTCGTTGTCACACGGAGTAGAAGTTATGTCGCCCGCAGAAGTAGGTATCTCCGGACTTCAACACACCATGATCGCACGAGACCCGAACATGAACGACAAAATGATGAAGGACCAACTCGACTTTCTAGAAGGCAAACGGGACCAGGCGCTACTAAGAATTAAAAACTACAAGCAACTCGCAGCTCGCTACTATAACAAGAAGGTCCGGGGTCGACACTTTGATGAAGGCGACCTCGTACTCCGAAATGTTCTCGAGAACACGCGCGAAGAAAATACAGGCAAGCTCGGCGCAAGTTGGGAAGGACCTTACATCATTTCAAAGATCGTCAAACCAGGAGTATGATATATCATGGTTTTTACCCATTTTTAGACCATGATATAAGTGTTTTTATAGAGCCTTTTAGCTATTTTTAAGTCTATATAGAGTCTTTACAGGTTCAGGTACAATTGGAGATAAATTGGAGATTTTGATACATTTTGGAGCTTAGTGGAATGAAGTCGGATTGAAGAAACACGATGAGTGTCGATCGACACCAAGATTTCCAATTTCCAGAAGCGAGAAGTTTTCAGTTTTTGAAGAAAAGAAAATCTCCAAGACTTTTCCTAATCTTCTAAGGAATTGAAGATGCGAACCTAGGCCTATAAATATAGTTGTCAAAGCCATTGTTTAGGATAATCTCATACTTTAAGAATCATAGAAGTTTAGGGTTTTGGAAGAGAAAAATCAGATTCCTCTAGAGCTGATTTGGAACTCCTTTATTTTCTTCTATTGATTTCTTTAATGCTTTCTATTCAAATAATGATTTCTGTTTCATTGATCATGTCTGAGTAGTTTGCTTGTTAGGTTTAGGGTTTTTCAAAGGCGATTAATGAATTGTTAGGTTGAATTTAATTGTTAGGATAAAATCATAAGAGTTCTTCATCTGGATTTGTGTTTAATGCTTATTCTAGTTTCGCGACCTAGAATCTGATCTTAGGTTAATTAATAGATGCGAGAGTAATATTAATTGTCTGAACTAATGTTAGATGAGCAAAATACCTATTCGCAAAGAGATTTGGTTTAAGATTTTGTGAACAATCGAACCTGATATTAATGCTTGTCTCAATTATTTGAATTTACAAAGAGATTTGGAATTCTAGGGTTTAGGCATAGATAATCTTTGCAGCGAGAGTTGGTTGATTTTACATTAGTGTTTCGAGTTCAAGAACGGTGCTTAATAATTCCTAACACTCTGTCTAGACCTGCAATTTAGATCACCTGAGCATTTCCTTAAACCTAGCGTTTCGTCTCCTGAACTTACATTGCTTTTAATTGCTTTCTGTTTTTACTTTTAATTATTTCTTCTTAGCTTAATTCAAAATTAGAAGTTTGTTGTGTGACTATCCTTTCCCTGTGGATTCGATCCCTAAGTACTACAACTGATCTCTTAATTTGAGAGAGTAGCTCTAGGGTAAATTTGAGAGCATATCAAATTTTGGCGCCGTTGCTGGGGAAGGAGATTAGTTGCCTACAGAGTTCTAATATTAGAATTTTGTTTAGGTTTTTATTTTTGTTTGGTTACTAATTTTTAATTTTTTATTCTTGGTTTCAGGTGTATGCTTAATCGCAATACCAGGAGCAACAAGGAAAAGGAGTTAATCAAACTTGACAACCAGGCGCTAGCACATCTAGAACGAACCAACCGCAAAGCTGTGAAGGCGTCGATCGACACCAATAGCATTGATCGACACCCCCTCGCTTACAGAGATGGCGGAGCCTGTGATTTTGATAAGGGATGAAGCTGGCAATCTGTTCGATACGGAAGGGCACCGAAGGAATAACCAAGGCCAGAAAATAGATGAGAACGGGGCTGTTTTAATCGAGCCAGATGGCGTCGATCGACACCCAGTTGGTGTCGATCGACACCAAGTACGCAAGATGCATTACAAGTCGCAGACGTTGGACGAGGAAGAACCCTTGCCGAGTACAACCGACCAGACCAGTTCTATGCTAATAGAGCTGCGATCCGTCCTCCTGCATTCCGGAGGAATGACTTTGAGCTGAAGCCTGCTTACTACACTTTGGTGGCTCAGCATCCTTTTCTTGGTCTTCCTAATGAGCGTCCCATGGACCACATTGAGAGGTTTGAAGACTTGGCATCAAGCATCAAGGCCAATGGAGTTACATATGATTATCTTTTCTGCAAGCTTTTCCCCTACTCGCTTGCTGGAGATGCATCATACTGGCTGAAGCAAATCCTTAACCACTTGGGAAGAAACAAAGAATGCATTCTTATGCAATTTCTTTGATGATGCAAGATCTGAGGAGCTGAGGATAAAGATCACTACATTCTCTCAAGGACCAATTGAAGCATTCAAGACTGCTCGGGTGAGATTCAAGGCTTACCAGAGAGACTGTCCACACCACGGTTTCAGCGAGCCACAACTACTGGGAATTTTCTACAGAGGGATTGATTGGAGGTACCAGATGGCTCTAGACGCTGCCAGCAATGGAAACTTCAACACTAGATATCCAGAAGATGCATATGTGCTGATTGAGAACTTGGTTTCTAACAATAGTACCAAGAATGCAGATTTTGATATGAAGAAGAAGGCTGTAAACATGGATGGACGTCAGATTGCTGAGGTGAATGCTAAGCTAGACTCAATGCATAGGCTTCTAGTGGGAAAGAAGCAAGTCCAATATGGAGACCTTTGAGCCAGAAGAACAAGGAGTCAACTACATCAATGGAGCTGGATTTCAAGGACAAAGATTCAACAATCAGCAAGGTTATGGTTCTTCTTACCAGAAGCCTTTTCAGAGCAACAGCTTCAATAGAACTTATGGTTCTTCTTCTTACCAGAATCCTCCTGCTAAAGACAATAAGATGGAGTCCATGATTCAACAATCAGCAAGGTTATGGTTCTTCTTACCATAAACCTTTTCAGAGCAACAGCTTCAATAGAACTTATGGTTCTTCTTTTTACCAGAATCCTCCTGCTAAAGACAATAAGATGGACTCCATGATTCAACAAATTTTGGAGGGACAACAGAAGATGACTGTGAACTTCAATGGGAAGATTGATGCCTTGTACACTGATCTTAATGGGAAAATTGAGTCTCTAGGTACTCATATGAAGCAATTAGATGTCCAAGTAGCTCAAACTGCTGGAGCTTTAAAGAGATAAGAAGGATGTCTTCCTGGAAAGACAGATGTGAATCCGAGACACCATGTGAATGCCATCAAGATCCAGAATGGAGGGAACCTTCAGCATGTACAGAAATGAGGGCTAAGTACTGAAAAATTCGAGGAGCTTGAAGATGTAGAAAATGCTGCGGAGTCAATGTCGATCGACACTACTGTGTCTCGATCGACACTCAAGGAGAAACCGGACGAATCAAGCTCGATCGACACCTATGAAGATTCACGACGAATCAGACGAACTCGTCGCGAAGGACTCGACACCAAAGGCAAGTGTCGATCGACACCAAGAGGGTGTCGATCGACGCTCTACACGGACTACACCAGATCAGCTCATAACAACAAAGGTTGTAGAAGAACGGGTATACAAACCGAAGATACCATATTCCATACCTCCTAGAAGGTCTAAACAAGAGAGAGAGGAAGCCAGATGCAAAGAGATGATGGATAAGCTGATTGTTGAGCTACCCTTAGTTGATGCAGTCCAACTTTCACCTGCATTAAGAAGATATGTCAAGAGAATGGTAGTCAATGGTGTGAGTCCTGAGGAATGAGCATTACTTACGAGATACATGAATGCAATTCTCTTGAACATAGTTCCAAGGAAGAAGAAGAATGTGTGGGTTTCTGAACAAGTCAGTGCTGTGATTCAGAGGAGGATTCCAGAGAAGTTACCCGACCCAGGGAACTTTGTGCTAGATTTTTCAATCTCAACAGGAAGGTTTCCTTGTTCTCTCTGCGATCTAGGTTCAAATATCAACTTGACACCATACTCAGTTGATATTCAACTTGGAATGACTGATTTCAAGCCAACCAGAATCTCCCTTGTCTTAGCTGATCGATCAAAGAGAATCCCAGAAGGTGTTCTAGAAGATGTTCCCTTGAAGATTGAAGGCTGCATGATTTCCACAGACTTTGTGGTTTTGAAATATGATGAGGAACCTGCAGATCCTCTTATTCTGGGAAGATCATTCTTGGCTTCAGCTGGTGTCATCATTGATGTGAGAAAAGGGAAAATGGGGCTTGATTTGGATGATGTTATCATGAATTTTGACATGGACAAGTTAAGAGGACCTTCCACCATCAATGGTCAATCTTTTTCAGTAGAGATTTCCATGGATCACGATCCAATCAGGGAGCATTCAGACGATATTACTGCTGGGAATGTCAAGGAGCTGGTTTCTAAAGAGCAAGAGAACAAGGTGGCAGTTCAAGAAGCATTGGCTGAGAATTATGAGGAAGCTATGGAGCTGGAAGATTGGAGTGAAAACAATCATATCTTCAGGACTATAGGCGAAAATGAAGGTCTAATCAATGCCAAACCAATGCAGGAAGACGTTTTCATCATAGAAGCAAGGATTGCAGAGCTGAATTGGAGAAAAAGTGCAGAGATTCGAGCTGCAGAGTTGATGTCGATCGACATCACTAGTGTCGATCGACACACTTCGCGGATCACACCAGAAGTCGCTTCCAATGCTGCAAGTCCATCATTTTTGGTCAAACAAACGACTCCACATCCTACATGCCATAAACCTCGAAGGAAGCAAAGGTATGCATTTCCTGGAATCAATTCCAAACCCCCAGATCATCTCAATAAGAATATCAAAGGTTCAAAAGATGCTGCACACTTATGCAAGCCACGAGATTCTCGTAGAAGGCTTGGTGTTTCTTTTGATGATGTTGCAGGAAAACGAAGTGTCCCACCCGAACTAAAGCCCCACCCTATTGTTGCTGCTCAATTCTTTGGTCGCTTTCATGCACCTACTGCCTATACTCCACCATGGATGAGAAGACAATCGTCTAGGAAGCATTCACTTCCACCATCTGATCCACCAGACGTCTGAACCCCGACACAGCCAAGCTAATGACTGAAAACGAGCGCTGAATGGGAGGTAATCCACTGTTAGGTACGTTTTTCTTTTTCTTTTTGTTTTGCTTTTACTAAGTCCTAGTTTCAGTCAGTTGAAAAAAGGCGACATTAGGCTTGACATAGACCAGTGTCGATCGACACCACGCGCAGATGAAGGTAAGTTTTCTAACTGGTCTTTTATGTTGTTTCTAATCTTTCTTTTAGCCAACTTCGGGCTTGATAACACTAAGGACAGTGTTGTTTAAGTCTGGGGGAGGTGATTACTGACTTGTGTTTTGTTTTGAGAGTCATTTGAGTCAGTCAAAAACTTTGTTTTATTGAGTCAAAATCAGTGAAATTTTCAGTTTTTCTTGGAACTAACCACAGAATGTTGACACTTGAAGGACCATTGCTTTAGTAGTTGATTACAGGTCTTACTAAGTAGAAAGCTGCAAGTGGATCAATCTAACAGAGAGAGTTCAG